>JAZHYW010005140.1:0-130789 GCA_037355805.1 Ixodes ricinus | reverse complement strand
GTCACGGCTGGTGTCAGTGCGGGGGAATATACCTGGCATTCTTGCAGTTGCACGTGTTACCCACGCGAGCGACACGCGGTTGGTGCTTGAAAAATCCTGTATAACGTTACGACTGTTCGTAGGTTTTTCGTGTTTTCTCGCGTTTAGTTATATCTTCGGGGAAAAGGAACGTGATATTTACATTTACGGGATAGAAAAAGCCTAGAATCTACCTCTATCTCATTCCTTTCAAGAAACTCGTCAGCTTCCCTTTAAAGGGATACTACAACGAAATTTCGGCGCTCATTTTTTGGTTTATATGTGTTCAAAAGAGCAGTATCACATGGAACATACCAATATCTTGTTAAAAAGTCTCGAAAAGGAATTTTAAAAGCGAATTAAACGATTAGCAAAGAGCACCTGGTGGATGTCGCTAACGCCTCGTTTGTAATGCTCGTCTAGGAACCTTGACAGCTAGTGACGGAGGTCGTCTCGCTTCCGGCCACGACGAGAGAAGAGGGAAGGAGGAACTCCCCTCTTCCCGAGAATCCCTTTTGTGTGTCGCAGAAGTCGCTATTCTCCCCTACAAGATTATAGAAGATTAAACCGTCACTCAAAATTCGTACAAAAGCAGCGCTTCGGTGGCTGGAACGACAAGGCCATCCTCTCGACGTCAGCCTCGCCGTAGCTTTGCTCGTCTTGAGACGAACTACGTCACGATTGCGTTGGATGTCACGTGCTCTAAGCTGGGCCTTCTCCGAGCGCTTGCCAGAGTGGGCCGTTTATAACGAGAAATACAGCCACCAGGATCAAAATGCAAACGTGCGATTGTCATTTACGGATATTGTGGATCATATCCAACCTATTTTTGAACACGAGGGGAATATTTCAAATTTCGTTGAAGTATCCCTTTAAAGGGGAAATGCAATGATATTTGTACTTTGCGCAAAAAACTTTTAGAACGAAACCCTCACGTTATCTACCTCTAAAACACGCGTTCGTTTTTGTTTTTTGTTTTAAACTAAATCACAAGCGGAGTTTTTTTTTTTTTTTTTTCATCTCGCAGTTAGAACAAGCGGCCACGCCATCTGAAACCGATTACATGTTGCCAATTATGATCAAAGCCACGCGCTGGGCTTGGCAAAGCTAATGACACGCTCTGAGTTCCAGAAATTGCTATGGTTCGGCTATTGTCGTCATTGCAGCGATTGGACAAGGGCCACTGCCGGAATGCTTATCGAGCTATTAATTATCACGAGCCCAAATAGAGTGCTCATGCATTGCTCGGTTCTAATCTATCAGCCGCAGGGGGGGGGGGTGTACTAGAGCTTCCCAGCTACGTGTTCAAGTTTTGCGAAGGGGAGGTATAAAGAAAACGCTAACTGTGTCCTTGAAATTACACCGCAACAAAATAGAGTCTTCGTCAGTCGCGTTGCATGCGAAGATGCTTTGGTTGCACTATTGTTCCACTAAGCTTTCGTATATAAAATGTCATTCCAAGCAAATATAGTTGCAATGCCTCTTTAAGAAGAAAAAAAACAACGATATCGGCACCCCCTGGCACGAGCACCAAAATTCAGACGTCGCTATCTTATTTACGCGCGTCAACCCACAATAAACATGACACCTCGTTGTTTGCCTGAGCGTGCTTGCCTTCTTCCTTCACAAAAAAAAAAAACAAACCACATTATACAACACGCAAATCTCTCCTCGGAGCTTTGGGAACTCTCCCCTACACCCCGTTCACCCTTAAGCTGAGACGAGAATCGCCGCCTTCAGCGCGAGATTTCTGCCCTTGAAGTATAAACGCGTAGCCACGAGCAACCAAAGCACGTCTCAGCTTAAAGGGCAACTCCGCTTCATTTTTGATATTTAGAAAACTATGCAGCCCTCTTCAGTATCATATAGGAAGACCCCATGTCAAATATTACGATCTAATTCCGTCTATATATTTAATAAACTGGCCGGCAAACTTTCAAACGAGCCAAGTCGCCGAAATCTGCCAACTCTAGCGTGCGACGTGAGGCGCAATCGTCAGCGCAGTCAATGCGACGGGTTTGGAGCGGCCAACGTTGAACCACTACGCCAAAGGCATGACTACGTCATTCTCACGTTTTGGTTGTTTTTACTTCTCGGAGCGAAATTGAACGATGACGTCATGAGTTTCTCCTCTCGGTGTTGGCTCTACGGCGTCCACGTGATCACCGTAACGCGGATGCGCTAGTTTGCGCTGCCCTGCGCGCTTATCGCAAGTCCGGTTTCTCCGCTCCCCCTCTCCTCTTTCGTGTTCTCCCCTTCCCCCTCTCTCCCGGCCCATCACCGTCCACGCCATGCGAAGCGACCTGCCCGCGTCGCGTGTCCTGTACCTCGCGCCTGCGAACGTCACAAGACCACGTGGTTCGACGTGACGTAGCCATGACTCTGAGTACACGGGACCAATGTTGCCTGACGCAACCGAAGTTTCGGTTTCGGTATCGGCTGATGTTTAAATTAAGATTACACAAATAATATTCAACATTTCGCGAATCCGAAGACGTAGAGCTGTTGAGTAGTACTTTGTGAAATGGAATCACATGTAAGCCTAAATTTTTCGGAATTGAGCGGAGTTGCCCTTTAAGTGTGAACGGAGAAAGGGTCACTCGCGCGAGCCGCGATTTCAAGATGGAAATATACTCTAGCTCTTTTTAAACGGTCACGGTAGGCGCTGGTTTCCTAACAGACAGAGAGGATAAAGCGACACGCACGGAATTTATAACTGCTAATTCATTGAGCAACTGGCTTATAACAATGAGAGTTGGATTTTTTAAACGGTCAGTTGCTCAACTGTATTGGGCAACTGACTGCGATTGCCGCAGGCCGTTTACGTCAGCGAATCACTTACTGCTAGAACATTTTTTTATCTTTGTCGTCCAGAAAGATCCGTATGATAAAATACTACTGTGGAAAAATAACCGAGCGGCGTTCATAAAATTTTCATTGTCAAGAACAGATAGAGATTCAGCAATGAAACTCGTGTAGTAGTTTAGACTTTCTCTTTATATTCGCCACGCAAAGTACCGCAATTTCGCCAGCCATACACAACATACCGGAGGCCATTGTTATATATAGAACTGCTGGTTTTGAGTGTTAAGAATTCGCTCCACTTCAGCAATCACTTGGTTGTAGTCCTTGAAATGCTTTCCACGCAGTGAAGTCTTCATGCGAGGGAAGCGGAAAAAGTCACTAGGTGCAAGGTCGTGTGAATATGGGGCATGACGCAAAAACTCGTAATCTAGAGAGGCCGCGTCTGACAACGTCGCCTGTACCGAGTGAGCCGGGGCGTTGTCATTAAGCAGACGGACGCCTTTCGTGAGCTTCACTCTACGCTTTTGCCTTGATAACTTCTCTCAACTTTCTCATAAGCTCACGATAATAGTTTGCTGTGATTGTTTGATTTTTGTGAGCACAATTGGTTAGGAGAACACCACGCCAGTCCCAAAAGACGCTCAGTATTACCCTTCCAGAGAACCGCACAGTCCTAGCCTTTTTTGGCACCGCCGACGGGCGGTGCCACTTTTTTCGAAGCCCTAGTGGCGTTCCGCGCTACTATAGCACGCGATGTTTATACTGTGCCGAAACTAGAGGTACGCGCAGTAGTGTTAATGCCTTTTTTTTGTTTTACAGTTTTGGTGCCGATAATAGGAACTTTATGAACTACCCTCGAATAAATGGTCTTTAGGTTGCCCCTAAAACGATTAGAGCAGGTCAAAATACAGGAAGACAACCCGCGCTTTATGAGCGCTTCTAGAGATTCATGTCGATGCCAATGAGGCTTCTCTGATGGCGCTAATGCCTGCTTTCAATGCATGCGTTTTGATACCCGTTTTATAATTTAGGATTAAAAAACACGTAAATACCAGTTTGTACTAATAGCCGAAAAAATGTACTTCGCTACTTATATAGTTCAATATTTTGGTCGATAAAGTGACACATACTTGGGCAAATTACCTTGAAATATATGAGACTGTGTTGTGTTTTTCTTCCTTTTTTTTGTTGTTGTTTCTTGTCTGATGTTTTATTCGTTTTTTTTCGCTATGCTAGAAATGTAATTTATTTACAATTATGACTCCTTTGCTAAAAAAGGAGCTAGACTGCAAAAGGAACTACGAGCACACAAACAAATTAATTACTATACACCCTTTTCAAAAGTCCATCAAGCAACATTGACGGCCGCCATTGCATGAACGCGAAGGGCGCGACCTGATCCCAGTCCTCGCCGCACGGTGACGCAGCGCTCGTTTTCAATACGAGCTCAGCCGAGTTCACGCGGAACGCTCACGGAGCCCTCCTGTCGAATACATGCTCAGAGTGTGTGAGCAAGCAACGGCGAACAGGGGTTGGCGCGGCCTTTTGAAAAGGGTCGAATATGGATTACTTCAAAGCAAGGCAATTATTTCACAATCACTTTACTTTGAAAGATGTCCCTCATGTATGATGTTCGTGTAACTGCATTTCTCCACACCAAGAAATATTTCTTCATTAATTTTCGATTGTTTAACGTACGTGGAGTAGTGTATGCCATTTTTCATTTATTACAGTGTTCTGCTATCATTTTTTTTCAGTCGATTAACGGTATGATTTAGTGGCTGAGTTTTGGTTGATACGGATAAGTTATTTTATTTGTTTGCATCACCACCGACATTCCTTGTGTTCTATTTATTATGGTAATTAAAATGTAATTATTAGTGTTATATAGGAATTGATAAAGCCTAGTAGATGATCAGACTCTTAATTCCTCTGTAAGTGGCCGACATGGAAAATATGGGCTCGCGCTCCAGAACCCAGGGATCCTGGGTTCAATCCCCACCCCTGGCCGTTTCGATCTGGATGAGCATCGTACCGGCGTACGGTCGTGGATCACTACTGCGTGATGCACATTAAAGACCCCAGGATAGCAGTGTTACTGCACTGGCTAAATTTCTCATCTACAGCTAGCAGACAAGTAGCCCGTTGAGGCAAACTAAGTTCTAGGCTGTATAAATATACACAAACCCCAATTTGTTTTTGGAAAATTTGAGAAATAAAAAATAATCACATTGATGTTTTAAAAAATACAGAATTGTGCACCTCGATTTGTTTTGGGCCTGTACGACACATTTTCAAGTGCCACATATAGAAAGAAAAAATACTTGGCTGGTTTACATTGGAGTTTCGTCACAAGAGCTTGCGTTTTGAAATTCTTGTATCGTATTTATCATAAAACCACTGATATTAACAGCTCATCTTACCGTTTAACACCTTGTTAGTTTTTTTCTATTTGCCAAGATCATTGCATAAAATCCGTGAGCACATGAACATGCAGGACGGAGCTATGTAGAAACGATTCTTTTCGCTAAAACAGTACAAGCACTAGAATGCGCTTGATGGAGTTGCAGTTTGTGCCGAACATGCTGGCAAGTTCATTTTATCGTTGTTTGCCCCCTACCAAAATGCCGTACCTGCGCTGCAAGGGCCAAAGGAATAAATAATAAGGAGCAAGACGTTCAATGTGCACATCACACGCACAATATTTTGTTCCTTTCGATCCTTTCTCCCAATAAAAAACACACGATTTATGCGGGGGAAGGGGGGGGGGGGAGGCGTCTTCTGTGCCTATTTACGGGTACTCCGACTCTCACAGTTGCTCAGCACCGCAAACACCACCTCCTAGAACAATCAAGTTCCGCTAACATCCGCCTCTTCCTCCATGGGATTTCATCACACTTGGATTGCGCCATCTCAGCAACTGGACCCGAGCCTGCTAGTCATTACTCGAGACGTTTCTGAGGATCTTTAAAGGGAAACTGAATCGGTTCTGTATTTGAAGGAAAACACGTAAATCTTCTTCAATTGGCCTCCAGGATCACGAATATTTAGATTATTTTTCTTATTTTGGTTCATGGAGGCTGCAGAAATTAATTTTTAAAGTACCATTGATGCCCCTCCTTAAAGGGGCATGACTTCGTACCAGGCGTTCTCGGAATCTCCGCTCTCGAGCATCTACAGCGCATGTCAAAGGTATGCACGCGCAGTCTTGCTATTTTCAAAAAGGTCAGAAAGAGACGTCACGACTGGTGTCAGTGCGAAACAATATACCTTGCAAGCTTGCGATTGTAGGCGCTGCCCACACAATCGACACGCTCTTGGCGGCCCAAAGATCCTGGAATTATGTCACGATTGGTGGTTCTTCGTGTTCTCGTGTTTAGTTACATTTCCAATGAAAACGAACGTGATATTCAGATTCACGGGATAGAAATAAGTCAGAATTAAAGTTTAGCTCATTTTTTTTTCGTTTTTTTTAAAGTGTTACAGCTTTCTTTTATTCTATGTAACACTATTTACAACGAGGTAAGTTCTTTGTACCGACGGGACACCGGCAGATCGCTGAGACCATCGAGTCAACGTTAGTGCGCTCCCACTCAAGCGGAAACCGTATTCTGTCTGAAAATCGGTTGCGAGTATGTTTATACATCCTTGGAAGTTAGTCTGCCTTCAACGAGCGACTTGTCTACAGCTGCGAATGAGCAATTCATCCAGTGCGGCACAACCGCTAGCCGGGGTCTTTAACGGGCACCACGGGCTAGTGACACACGACCGCACACCCGTACGACTCTCATCCAGACCGAAACGGGCAGGTGTGGGGATTGAAGCCAGGATCCTGGGTTCTGCAGCGCGAGCTTTCGCTCCACGTGCTCCAAGCTGGTGTGCGCTCTAACACTCGGCCACCAATCCCTGCCGTCTGAGATGCAGCAGAGCCCGTTGCCGAGCGTCCTCCCACTCACTGATTGGACACAGAGGTCCAGGCAAGCGCTGACGCAGCACTCGTGTCCAATCAGCGGCTGCACTCGATCTCACTCTGATGGCGTCAATAGTCTTGTACAAAGTCTTCGATTATTCAAGTTGGGTGTCACCTGTGCCTCCCTGCTCAGCGCTCTGACGCAGACTGCGCGCTTTTAACACTTCGAATGAGCACAAGGGCAACGAGGAAGGCGTTCTTCTTTCTCGTCTCATGACAATTTACGAAAGAACTTTAGAGTTGACAAAATTACGGGAAAAGGTGTGGTAATTATAAATATGATCGGGCGATTACTGAGGCTGATGAGTAAATAAGTTAAATCTGCATTCACTCTTAGTAAGGAACTGTTACTGAAATTACGTCGAATATTGATTAAATCAGCTTAAGTCATTTACTTTTAGTTACCACCCAGTTTTAAAGTGACAGCACCTTTGGATGCCTTTTGGGTTCAACCCTCCGAAACATTACCCGTGCAGCACTATTCTAGTTTAGTTACTAAGTATACAAACAGCTGGTGGCCACTAATTGATGTTAGTTTCATTGGAAGTTAAAATGTATATATATATATATATATATATATATATATATATATATATATATATATATATATATATATATTATTGCGATTCTTTTTTAACGTACCACCAGACGCGAGGCCGAGGCAGGGCGTTAAGAATGTCAGTAGAAAACAAATCCTTAATTAATAAATATATTAAAAAGCACAAACATTAGCGCTATTTATATCATTTATGGATGGGTACTTCCATTAGTATATACATCTACACAAAATTGGGTGTTCCTATTAGAGCCCGTGAAGACGATGAGGCATAATTAATTTGTTGTGTTCGGTTTTAGTTGCGCTATGAAAGCTCGCATGCGTCACATATTATTGAATATTAATAAAGCAACGGTCATGTGTCAAGTTACAAAAGAAATTTAATCCAAGTCAACATCATTCTGGTACGTATTGATTAATATTCCCGTGTAACTAAGATATGAGAGCTTCGCAATACAATGTGACAGGGTCCATATGTATAGCTTAATCTTGGCCAAGCAAGTTATCGTTCAGGTCACGACAGAGTGCCCGAAGAGAATCATGTCAAGTTTATTGTAACGCAAGCTTCTCCGAATTGATCATGTCGGTCCTTTCAAACTTAGCTGATCTTACATTGTGCCCTCAGAAACTATGATTACATTGGAAGCAACCAACTTCCATCGTTACTTAGCTTTCTTACCTCAGCAATCGCTTGAAGGCATACTCATGATTATAAAACACTTTTCCATTACAGTAAGTGCACATGCCATCTAGTTTTTTTAATTTGTGCAACTTTCAAAGCTGAGTGTTTCCAAGCACGCGTCACGAAGCCCTCCATGGTCGGTCAAGGTTAACGCGAATTCTCATTGATCCCCCATACGCGTAGCCTCGATACTTCCTCAATTGCTCGAAAGATCCTGAATCTCTCATTGGACAAGAGGCTTGACCTAAATTAAGCAATTTTCGTATAAAAGGGACCATAATTTGGTCCGATTCAGTTGTCAGTTCTTCGACTCACTACCTGCACCATGGCCGGAGTAAGTTTCGTTTTCTGCACTCGCCTCCAAGGAGCCTCAAACCTTATTTAGCTTCTTCGATGAAATTTCGCACATAATATGTGTAAAATATCGTACGGGTTCGCTGTTCCAGAAGGTGTAACTAGGGTACTTCAATATCCCACTGGTCACGGAACTTTTCTATAACACTGATGGAGAGCTTGATACGCGACCGCGCTCAGCGTTATCATTGGCATGCGTGCAAAGAGCTGCTAGTTAGACTTGACAGCGGGGAGTCAGGCAACCAAAAAGAACTCTCGGAATTATGAGCCCACTCTAACTGAGCAGCTATTAGTTAATGATGGCGCGTTGTCGAAATCAGAGTGCATCTCATTATTGCAAGCGTTTTCGTGTTCGTACACTCAGTGAACTGATCAACACAATCTTTTCTGTGACATTCTTTGATGGGATCTTATCTGTCCGAAATTTATTTTAACAGCGCCGCTAGTAGCGCTATAATGTAGAAGTACGGCAAATCCTTACGCTCGATTGCTTGTCAGGATTTAGCATGCAAAATAAACCTCTTTCTAAACACACAAAAACAAGTTTTAATATGTTTTGCTCTTAGAGATCAAAATGTAAGTGTATTTGTTTTTTCGAAACAACATGAAAACCGGGCATTTGGTGCGGCTCGCTCCAGAGTGAATTTGGAAAACGATAATGACCCCTTAATGACAGTGATGCACTTACCGAAAGCTTTTGACCCCGTACCAAACATTCGCCAAAGTTTCGTTACCAGTAAAGTTTTTAATGGATTGGGACACCTTTTTAAAGGGCTCTTCGTGTAATATGAGTATATTTCTTTATTACGAGTATTAAGAAGGCTAAACTCTAGATCAGACCCTTATTGTGCTCAGTGCTTTATTCATTAGCCATATAAATAAACATCAGAAATGACCACCACACATCAGCAAAAATGTTATTCGCAGAATATGTTTTTCATCAATTAGTCAAGAAAAATAAACGTCCATCAAGCACAAATAAAAGCATGCGGAGTTGTTGAGCATACCCGTTCGATTTCTCGTCTAGATGGTGTAAGGCGTCCATTTGGAAGCCATTTCGTGAAATGAGAAGAAAAATGCATTAAACTTTCTTGCAGTTCCATGCTTGCCTTCTTCTGGCCCTGGCCACCAGTGCTTTCGCTGGCTACACCCATGGAGGATACGGCTATGGTCTTGGCTATGGTGGACTAGGATACGGTGGCCTCGGCTACGGCGGACTTGGCTACGGCGGTGTTGGCTATTCCGGCCTTGGCTACGGCGGTGTTGGCTATGCCGGCCTTGGCTACGGCTCTGGCCTCGGCTACCGTAGTCGTCTCGGTTACGGTTATGGTCACACTGTGGGCCTTGGCCACGGCTTCGGCTACTCTGGGCTGACCGGCTACTCCGCCGCTGTCCCAGTCGCTAGCTACGCTGTTGCTGCTCCAGCTGTAAGCCGCACCGTTTCCACTTACCACGCTGCCCCAGCCGTCGCCTCCTATGCTGTGGCACCGGTTGCCACCTACGCTGCTGCTCCAGCAGTGGCCAAGGTTGCCACCACTTACGCCGCCCCAGCCGTGACCAGCTACCAGACGTACCATGCTGCCCCAGCTGTGGCCAAGGTTGCTACCACTTACGCCGCCCCAGCCGTGACCAGCTACCAGACGTACCATGCTGCCCCAGCAGTGGCTAAGGTTGCCACCACCTACCACGCTGCCCCAGCCGTCGCCTCCTACGCTGTGGCTCCAGTCGCCACCTACGCTGCTGCTCCAGCTGTGGCCAAGGTTGCTACCACTTATGCCGCCCCAGTCGGTTACGGTTACGGTCACGCTGCCGGTCTCGGCTACGGCGGTCTTGGCTACGCCGGCCTTGGCTACGGTTCTGGCCTTGGGTACCGTGGTCGTCTCGGTTACGGTTACGGTCACACTGTCGGTCTTGGCCACGGCTTTGGATACTCCGGGCTGACCGGCTACTCCTCGCTGCCCCAGTCGCTAGCTATGCTGTCGCTGCTCCAGCTGTCAGCCGCACCGTTTCCACCTACCACGCTGCCCCAGCCGTCGCCTCCTACGCTGTTTCTCCAGCTGTGGCCAAGGTTGCTACCAGTTATGCCGCCCCTGCCGTGACCAGCTACCAGACCTACCACGCTGCCCCAGCTGTGGCTAAGGTTGCCACCACCTACCAGGCTGCCCCAGCCATTGCCTCCTACGCTGTGGCACCAGTCGCCACCTACGCTGCCCCAGCTGTTGCCAAGGTTGCCACCACCTACCACGCCGCTCCAGCTGTTGCTACCTACGCTGCTCCAGCTGTGGCCACATACGCTGCGCCAGCTGTTGCCAAGGTTGCCACCACCTACCACGCTGCCCCAGCTGTCGCCACAGTGGCCCACGCCCCTGCTTACGGCTACGGCTACGGAATTGGTTCCCTCGGCTACGGTGTCGGCCACTACGGCTTCGGTCATGGTCTTGGCAGCTACGGTCTAAACTACGGCTACGGTCTTGGTGGGTTCAACGGCTACACTGCCCTCCTCCACAAGAGGAAGTGTAAGTGGTGTTTTATTTTTTCTATTTTACAATTTTTATATTCCTCGTCTGTAATTGAAGTAAGCAACTTTGCATTATTGTTGGCCTTGAAAACTATAATTGAATAGTTTCCCATTTTCTTCCAGGAACATCAATACCTCCAGTCACCTCCATCCTCGAGCCTCGGGAATTCGTTTTACACCTTTTGTTTGGCTGTCAACTAAATCTCCAATTTATGGTTTGCAAATAAATTATTTTGAATATTTCATGAAAGCGATAGGTGTTATTCATGTATGAGATATACTTCTCGGAGTCCACTCAAACCATCAGCCAAGAGCACATATGGCCGACCAACACTATTGCCTGATTATCATATTTTATTATTTCTATTTTGCGAGTGATAAATGATTAGTTAAATGAGACAGAATTGCATCGCGGAAAACGACTCATTAATCATGATGGAAAAACAGACGCACTACTATTTCCGCTGATATGGGTGGTTTCACCTGAATTAGACCAATCATGTCGAGGGGTGGAGGTTTTCAGTCTTCAGTTTTCAGACCACGAATTGAAGACGGGCTAGAAGTGGTTGGAAGTTTGTTTGGAAACCAATAGTGTTTGTTTTGAGCAGGTTATGCTGGCAGGCGCTGGTTCAGGCCAAGTGCAGCGTTGCGACACTGAGTCGACACTCCAGGCAAGCGCCTATTAAGAATTGGAGCGGGTTTATGGACGTCCGCATCGTTGCTAGACATCGTTTTACGATAGTTGCCTTTATTTTAACGGCTAATATATTTTTACAATGCAGGGAATGTTAAGAAACATTTTTATCAATAAAACAGTCATTTTTGACGCTATTGATTTTTCGAATGAAATAGTAAACATTCTTCATGGATCAATTTGGCCTCCAATTTAAATTGCTCCTATAATAGAACCGTTCCAGATATTGACATTAAACAAGTATCAGTGGATGGTAATAATAATAAGTTATCTGGTGTTACAAGTTCGTTTTATGCTCTTTAAGATATATATATATATATATATATATATATATATATATATATATATATATATATATATATAGCTCCAAGAATTTCAAAAATAAAAGAGAATTGAGATATGTGACGTCAATTTTCTCAGAAAAGTCCCTTTTAGTTTTCTACTAAATGTTTACTTGATTACCCATAAGGTATAGAAATGCCAGTTATAGGTCTTTGGTTTAATGTTTGTTGTATTTGAGGAACAACCAGTTAAATCTAATTTGAGAACTTTCACTCGATCCATGGATCAACTATGCTGGCTTCACCGCAATGCAGCTTTAGGCCTCAATAATAACGGATATTTTTGGGAGCAACTTTACGGTGAGCTTTTCTTTGCTGTTATATATGTTCATACCAACTTCTGTAATAGCTGAGGGACATTGCGGAGGTCTGAAATAACTAATTCTTGTCAACATTCCACCAGTAGTATGAGAGCGGGTGGGTTACCTATGTTTCAACCGCTGGCAGGCAAGTGTTCTTATCGGAAACATTGCTGGAGCAGAGCGCGATTAAATAAACTCTCATATACAGCTGTTATTATATACGACGGCCTCGTTTCTGAGATAAATGAAACCCCCTAAACATAATTACGATAGCCGTTATAGATAAAAACAAATATGGGAAACAATTATTTATTGCGTTCCAGATTTGCCTTAATATTCCATGGCTACATGGAGATCCTAAAGAACCCCGATCTATACTATGAAATACGAACATGAGCAGAGGTGGTATGAATAATGTAGAGCATCCGATAATCCTTAGAGCGGCAGTCGAAGTTCCACCAGTAGAGTTGGCTATTTAGTTCTAATTTGTTTACATAGTTGAACAAACCATAAATAAAATATAAACTGCTCTAAAATTCTTTTAATCCGACCGGAGTCGGCACTGTTTCATTGTCAACAACATTTTCCTTGCACCTCACAGCCGCGTAAAGCTAGGCCCCGTCTTTCTTTAAAAGGAGGGGTATTCGATATTTAGAGAGAAAGAGAAACAGATGAGAGAGGGAGAAAGAAAGAAAAAAAGAGAAAGAGAAAAGCTCTGTGTTTTTGCGTCAAATGGGGTATCAACGTTCATTTTGTAAGTTGCACCTTGTTGTTCATCGAAGTGACGAAAACGAGGGTCCCTTCTAACCAGGGCGACGGGTAGCGATGATTGTTGCAGTTCGCCATGCGACAAGCTTTGTTGACCTCGTGCTTCTGACCGAGGCTGTACACCGGTGCACCGTTCGCAACCATCCTCCTCTCACCAAAGTACCGCAACCTTGACCGTCCTTCGTGTGCTAAACTTGTCTCGGTTCATTGGGTCAAGGTTGCCTAAAGGAGGAGACGAACAGAGCAGACATTTTAATTCTCATACCGATCTTATGCATGGGCGCAATCCTATTTACGCAGGGCTCGCAATCTGCACGCAGTTATAACCACTCTGATTATTGGCAGTTGCCGACCAGATCACTATCTCGGCACGCAGCAGCAGACCAAAGAGGAATCATTTGAGAGAAAGAGAAAGAAAGTGTTTGGAATGGAATAGATGGTCATATGGACGCACTCATTTGGAAGTCCTGCTAACTATTTTTGGGGAGAGAAGATGGGAACGAAATTTCGAGGAACTCTTTGTAGTCGGTTATCTCTTTTAAGTTCGTCTTGCTAATGATTTTGTACTTTGCTGTACTCGTTCAGCCCCTAATTCTTGTATTGTCCAGTTTTCCCTACTTCTTACTTGCGCTCCCTTTAAAAGAATAGACATAGCGCGCTATCTCTCGGTGATGCGTTTCATCGATTAGAATTCATAGAATCGTCGACACTAAGACAGTAAAGAGTCGCAACAGAGCGAGAAAAATATTAAAGAGTCAAAAGGCCGCACTTTATCAATAAATCCCAGATTGGTTTGAACTTGGAAGAAAGTGTATTGTGTTTTTACATCCCCATTTTCATCTTGGCTGCAAATTTTTTAACAAGAAACTACTGTGCCGAACTCTCCGAGAGACATAAGCGAGTGATATTCCGCAACTGATATTTTCGTCTTGTAAGCGACCTCGATAACACTGCCTCCGTTCAAAGATGCTACTTTTCTGTTGACGGATAGGCCCTGCCAGAAATGTTTTCAACGCACCGATGATCAAGTTTCGGCGTGTACTGTGAATAACCCACCTTCAAGCTCTCAGGCAGGCAACTAGAAGAGCCAATCGAGGTCAGTACCAGCTCAAAAGTCTTCCGCCTCTCACACGTGTGGAGACTTTAAAACGGAAAAGTGTCTTAAGCGATCTACATAATTGGCATCTTTTTCGATTATACGTTGTTTCATAAGTTAACGAGCGCCGATGTGTAACTTTGTAAACAATCTAGGCAAATGAAAGATTTGTTTTGAAACGTCTCTGTTGTGAACGCATGGGGCAGTGTGGTAGAAAATTATGTGCGTTTACGTATGGGTATTTTATTAACGCGTATATATTACTCGTTAAATTAAGTGTTTTTCTGATATGATACCAGCGAGTATTTTTGCATTTTTCAGCACTACTATGTCTGATTTATGTAAGCTTATATACAAAATAAAATATGATCACTATCATTCGAACAGTTCAATTTTCTACTTAAAGATAGTCCGTGCGTTTGTAAGCGGAAGCATAATTGTCACACCATCAGATATGTGTATTTATTCACATATGGGTACTGAGCTGCTTTACGAATATTTCTTTGGTGTTTATTTTTAAATTACACTTTTACAATGCCGTACTGTGCTCCAGCGATTGTTAAGATAAGAACACTCGTCTGGCAGAGCTTAAAACATATCTTGCACGCCTGCTTTTATACTGCAGGTGGCATTGCTGTTAACAATTTTTTTAGACCTCTGTAGCGTTTGTCAGATATTTCAGGAGTGTATATGAGCATATATAACAACAAAAACTCACGAAAAGGTAGCTTCCAAAAAGACCCGTTATTAGTGAGGCCACCAGTAGCATTGCGGTGAAGCGTCTATAGTTGAAACAAGGATTGAGCGGCAGGCCTGAAGTTAGCCTATTTAACTATTTGTCTCTAAAATACAACACAAATATTGAACCCAACACCTCTTTCCAGAATTTTATACACCATGTGCTATCACGTAATAAAGCTTAAAATAATATAAAAATTGACTTTTGAAAAAATCGACTCTAAATATCTAAGAACAATTTTTTTTCAAAAGTTTGGAGCTACATATTTTGGTGTCATGAAAAGTCCAAAGTCACAATTTATGCCCTCAGATACCTGATAATTATAGCTATGCACTGATACTTGTTTCATGACTTTATCTTGAACGGTTCGTTGACTGGAGCAATTCGAACTGGAGGCAACATTGCTTCATGTCGCAAGCCTGCTATTTGATACGAACTTTCGGGAACGCGGCAGAACAGCACACGACAAAATAGCACGCGACAAAACAGCACGGTCAAAACATCACGCGTCAAAACAGCAGAGCGTCAAAACAGCACGGCAACAAAACAGCACACGACAAAATAGCACGCGACAAAACAGCACGGTCAAAACATCACGCGTCAAAACAGCACAGCGTCAAAACAGCACGGCGACAAAACAATACGCGTCAAAATAGCACGCGTCAAACAGCACAGCGTCAAAACGACACAGCGACAGAAGAGCACGAGCCAAAACAGCACGGTCAAAACATCACGCGTCAAAACAGCACAGCGTCAAAACAGCACGGCGACAAAACAGCACGCGTCAAAATAGCACAGCGTCAAAACAGCACAGCGTCAAAACAGCACGGCGACAGAAGAGCACGAGCCAAAACAGCACGGCGTCAAAACAGCACAACGACAAAACAGCACGCATGTAGCAGCTTCGAGCGCGCTCTTCACCTCTCTCCGCGCGAATAATTTCGAACCTCCTTGACCCTTTCGCTAGGTTATAAAGGAATTGTTTGCCTATTTCAGTGTTTACCAATCTCCGTAACCCGGAGACACCCCTCCACAAAATATAAAATATCGCGTCAGGACCCCGCTTGTGCTTTTCACGAGGCTACAATAGTGACTTTCAATGAGTATACTAGTAGCAGTCCACATAATAAAATATATCCTGAAACTGAAATTCATAACGAAGAACAAAAAATACTGATGGCAGCAATTGCTTCCCCCACTGAATTTGTCGGACCCGCAAACCTCATTTGCAGCGAAGTTGTGGTTGGTACGTCTGTCGGATTTTTCCGGGTCGTTGATAGTAAGCAGAAAAAAGGTCAAAGGTCAAATGTACCCATAACATCATTTAATTGCCATGATATTAACAGTTTCGCTGGCCAAACATGTCGGAAAGGATGAGTTTCAATTAAGTTTCGTATCTTAATTCAAATGTAGTAGGGATGAGTGTAGCTTATTTGGCAACCGTTTCGTTTTACAACCGCAATTACCTGTAAGCCTGATGGACGATTATATTTAGAGTGGAAGGTGCAAAGTGAATGAAGACATATTTCTGACAGCTCCTTAAAGTTAGAGATTAATCGTACGCTGTTTACCTGCGATTAATTATTTATTGAATCAATCGCAAGCCGTGCGATTGATTCATTTATTGGAGACAACATCACCAGCAAACGTGTTCGTCAAAGTTACCAGAACTGCTCGAGAAATAGCCATAATACGCATTACCGGGCGCGTATACTCCGCTCACAAAAGAACGGATTCAACAAATTGGCCGTTGGCGAGTTGGCTTTCGACGAATTGGCCTAGACCCTCCATTCCTTTACAGTTCCTACTTTGACACATGCATTTTTTAACTCCATGCGCTATATTTAGGGTCCAGCGTTTCCGGCTTACACGGAATAAAACCGGTAAAAGTATGCCGAATTCGTTTTTCCAAATTCGATTTTTACTGAAAAAGGTCAGTATTTTCGGGGGCGTTTGGAGAGGTGGGTGGGTGGGGAGGGGGTGACTTATTACTGACCGTATGACCACTTCCTTTCGCAGTTTTCAGCTTGTCTCCGAAGTCGGTTCAACTTGCAACAAAAGCTACGGAGCCGCAGGGGTCATCAAAACAAAATCTGTTTTTTTTTTTTTTTTTACCCTGATAAGTATTTGTGTGCCGAATTCTTTGTTCAAAGAAGTAAGTTTAATCGTGAAATGAATAATGAAAATCAAAGGCGTCCGTAAATGCCTCACATTTCTTAACACCCCTAGCATCTGTCTACTAGAGGAGGTCATAAATACGATTGTTTTATTGTCGTTCCTGTGGTCGGCGCAACTTTACCACCTCTTGCAGTCGTGAAAATAAGGAAAAAAACGCACTGAGTACAATGCTTGCCTTTCTGGATTGTGATATTTGCCTCTCCGACCGAAGTGGTAGTGAATCTCATGTTCGTTCAGTGTACAAATGCTAGCACACGACGATGATGTCAGATCACGATAGGGCCCCAGTGCACCTTGCAGAACAGGTCGCGTCGCCAGCCACAGACAGCAAAAATACGAAACACCTGTACTTTGTTTACTCACTATACATTTTAAATAAACGCTTTTATGTATAGCATTTTCGTCAGTATACTGGATTTCGTCAATAAACCGTAAATAATCGGGAAGATTATAAGTCTACAAATATTCACCGCAATACACCGAAAACTCCTGTATGAAATAAAAACCGAAAAAGAGTACGCCGAATCTTAAAATAATAAAAACGAAAAACGCCAAACCCTAGCTATATTGTCAATGTCATGTTTTGACGCTGTGCTGTTTTGTCGCTGCGCCGTCTTGACGTTGTGCTGTTTTGACGCCATGCTGTTTTGGCACGTGCTCTTCAGTCGCTGTGCCGTTTTGACGCTGTGCTGTTTTGTCGCTGCTTGACGCGTCTTTTGACGCTGTGCTGTTTTGACGCCGTGCTGTTTTGGCGACGTGCTGTTTCAGTCGCTGTGCCGTTTTGACGCTGTGCTGTTTTGTCGCTGCGCCGTCTTGACGTTGTGCTGTTTTGACGCCATGCTGTTTTGGCACGTGCTCTTCAGTCGCTGTGCCGTTTTGACGCTGTGCTGTTTTGTCGCTGCTGCCGTCTTGACGTTGTGCTGTTTTGACGCCATGCTGTTTTGGCGCTGTGCTGCTTCAGTCGCTGTGCCGTTTTGACGCTGTGCTGTTTTGTCGCTGCGCCGTCTTGACGTTGTGCTGTTTTGACGCCATGCTGTTTTGGCACGTGCTCTTCAGTCGCTGTGCCGTTTTGACGCTGTGCTGTTTTGTCGCTGCGCCGTCTTGACGTTGTGCTGTTTTGACGCCATGCTGTTTTGGCACGTGCTCTTCAGTCGCTGTGCCGTTTTGACGCTGTGCTGTTTTGTCGCTGCGCCGTCTTGACGTTGTGCTGTTTTGACGCCATGCTGTTTTGGCACGTGCTCTTCAGTCGCTGTGCCGTTTTGACGCTGTGCTGTTTTGTCGCTGTGCCGTCTTGACGTTGTGCTGTTTGACGCCATGCTGTTTTGGCACGTGCTCTTCAGTCGCTGTGCCGTTTTGACGCTGTGCTGTTTTGTCGCTGTGCTGTTTTGACGTTGTGCTGTTTTGACGCCATGCTGTTTTGGCACGTGCTCTTCAGTCGCTGTGCCGTTTTGACGCTGTTGCTGTCTTTGTCGCTGTGCTGTTTTGACGCTGTGCTGTTTTGACGCCGTGCTGTTTTGGCACGTGCTCTTCTGTCGCTGTGCCGTTTTGACGCTGTGCTGTTTTGTCGCCGTGCTGTTTTGACGCTGTGCTGTTTTGACGCCGTGCTGTTTTGGCACGTGCTGTTCTGTCGCTGTGCTGTTTTGACGCTGTGCTGTTTTGACGCCGTGCTGTTTTGACGCGTGCTGTTTTGTCGCTGTGCTGTTTTGACGCTGTGCTGTTTTGACGCCGTGCTGTTTTGGCGCGTGCTCTTCTGTCGCTGTGCCGTTTTGACGCTGTGCTGTTTTGTCGCTGTGCTGTTTTGACGCTGTGCTGTTTTGACGCCATGCTGTTTTGGCACGTGCTCTTCTGTCGCTGTGCCGTTTTGACGCTGTGCTGTTTTGTCGCCGTGCTGTTTTGACGCGTGCTGTTTTGTCGCCGTGCTGTTTTGACGCTGTGCTGTTCTGACGCCGTGCTGTTTTGACGCGTGCTGTTTTGTCGCCGTGCTGTTTTGACGCTGTGCTGTTCTGACGCGTGCTGTTTTGACGCGTGCTGTTTTGTCGCCGTGCTGTTTTGACGCTGTGCTGTTTTGATCGCCGTGCTGTTTTGACGCTGTGCTGTTTTGACGCCGTGCTGTTTTGACGCTGTGCTGTTCTGTCGCGTGCTGTTTTGACGCGTGCTGTTTTGTCGCTGTGCTGTTTTGACGCTGTGCTGTTTTGACGCCGTGCTGTTTTGACGCGTGCTGTTTTGTCGCCGTGCTGTTTTGACGCTGTGCTGTTCTGACGCTGACTGCTGTTTTGACGCGTGCTGTTTTGTCGCCGTGCTGTTTTGACGCTGTGCTGTTCTGACGCGTGCTGTTTTGACGCGTGCTGTTTTGTCGCCGTGCTGTTTTGACGCTGTGCTGTTCTGACGCGATGCTGTTTTGACGCGTGCTGTTCTGTCGCCGTGCTGTTTTGACGCTGTGCTGTTCTGTCGCTGTGCTGTTTTGACGCTGTGCTGTTTTGTCGCCGTGCTGTTTTGACGCTGTGCTGTTCTGACGCCGTGCTGTTTTGACGCGTGCTGTTCTGTCGCTGTGCTGTTTTGACGCTGTGCTGTTTTGACGCCATGCTGTTTCGGCACGTGCTCTTCTGTCGCTGTGCCGTTTTGACGCTGTGCTGTTTTGTCGCCGTGCTGTTTTGACGCGTGCTGTTTTGTCGCCGTGCTGTTTTGACGCTGTGCTGTTCTGACGCGAGCTGTTTTGACGCGTGCTGTTTTGTCGCCGTGCTGTTTTGACGCTGTGCTGTTCTGACGCGAGCTGTTTTGACGCGTGCTGTTTTGTCGCCGTGCTGTTTTGACGCTGTGCTGTTCTGACGCGTGCCGTTTTGACGCGTGCTGTTTTGTCGCCGTGCTGTTTTGACGCTGTGCTGTTTTGTCGCGTGCTATTTTGACGCGTGCTGTTTTGTCGCCGTGCTGTTTTGACGCTGTGCTGTTCTGACGCGTAGCTGTTTTGACCGTGCTGTTTTGTCGTGTGCTGTTCTGTCGCGTTCCCTTGACACACAGCACTGCTACGAACGGTGATGCGAGAAACTTTCCATGCATGCCCCTTTGGCTTCTTTCACGACTGCGGTTAAAGACCTACATACAATAAAAGCTAGAATCCGTGATTGCTACTGAACTCACCTGTTGCGCGTCCGTTCGACCTGTCTTCTTCCACACCCGAAAACGCAAAAAAAAAAGAAAAAAGAGTGCCTCATGAAGTATATTCGCAAAGGGGACTGAGGAGCGTGTTGGTTTAATGATAACTGACGCTGAAAGAATAAAACACAAATTTGGAACGGAGGACCAATCGTTCATGTCGGAACAACGTAAATGATTACAAAAGCATTTCTTGCAATCCCACCCGTCGGTAACAAAAAAAAAAAAGAGAAAAAGAGAGAGAGAGAGAGAGAGATAGAAAGGACGTGGGAAGAGGGAAAGTAAGTAAATAAAACGTGTTAATAGCTATAAGAAAGAAAGAAGGAATGATTTGTTGTAAAAACTGCGTTGCAAGATGGCGGTGAAGAACGAATATGCAGCTAGGCGAGTTCTGGCGCCAGAACTCGGCTTAGTTGTATGTTCATTCTCCACTTTCATCTCACAACTTAGTTTTTGTGGCAAATCATTCCTTCTTTCTTTCTTGTACTTTTAAACGCGTTTTAGTTACTTTACTCTATCTGTTCCCACGTCCCTTTCTCTCTTTCTCTCTCTTCTTTACCGACTGGGTTGGACTGCAAAGAATGCCTTTGGAATCATTTATGTTGTTGCGAGATGAAAGATTGGTCGTCTGTCCCAAGTATGCTTTTCATTCTTTCAGCGGCAGGTAAGTATATTTATTTTTTTATTTTTTCATAGTCACCGTCTCAACTTTCAGCTAAACAAAACGAACGCACAAAAAATACCGACGTAAGCGTTGACAAAACACGGGTCATCGAGTAAGACGCGTAGAAGTATCGTATCTCTCGAAATTGCACTTTTAATGCATGAAAGTGTGAATGAGACCGTCATTCCGATTTTCGGGCAATACCTCATTCCTACTTTGTAACTGTAGGAAAAAAAAAAAACTGTTGGCCCATTTTTTTAAACACAATTAAAAAAAAAACACACACATTGTATTCACCACTACGGCGCTTAAGCCGCGGCTACATTTGCTAAAACATCATACATACCACAGTCTGCAGATTCTAGAAAGTTTTAGGGAACCGTTTCTCCACGTCCTTTATGGTACGATGGGCCCTTCCGGTACGAACTGCGCATGTGAAACCGCAGAAGACGCGCACATGGTCAGTTCGTGCCGGACACCTCATCGTACCGTATGGGATGAGAAAAAGAAAACGGTTCCTAAACCTCTCTATTGTTTATAACGTGTTTTATTTTACACTTGTATGACAGTTATTTAACATTGGTCATACAAAAACTGAATTCAGACGTGTTCAAAACGTACATGTGTATAAGCAAACATGGTTCAAAGATATCTTGAGGCGTGTTCGCTGCACAATCCTCTCATCATGCATGCAGGGACACATCTTGTCTTTTGTAGGAATGCACGAGCAGTGTTACTGGGGCTTCGAGTGCATATACGTGGCACGCATCGACAACAGGCAGCGTCACACCGAGCTCTTACTGCGTCCCAACAAAATCAACGAGCTCTAAGGTCTTCCACACAGTAGGGCTGGGCAAACTTCAGAGGAATTTGGCTCCGCATTATTGGCCGCACTATCGCGAGATGGAAGTTCTCCCCGACCGGGCAAAAAATATATATCCGGTAGGAAGTCGATTTCCCGGATTTTCATCGCGACCTCCGGGTAAGAGTATCCCTGCTGGTCCTCCCGGAGAACGGGACCACTCGATGCCGTCGCCGTGGCTGGAGTGGGCTCCGTTCAGGTTGAGGCCGTTGAGGTTGCTCTGGTGGCAGCCGACGTACCACCAGCCCCCGCGGTACTCTTGGGCGCAGTTTCGAGCGTCCACGTCGTTGTCCCGGTCGAAAGTGCTGAAACTGGCCCCGTCGGCATAAGTGAGCGCATCCGTACCTGCGGATTGACAGATGGGGGTTTAGTGCTTAGATAACCCGGAGCACGTGTCGTGAAACTGGGTTCATATTTACTCTGGAGCCAATCAGAACAGCGCCATAAAGGCATCGTCGCGGTTCATATATACTCCTGGAGTCAAATCATGCGGCAGACAAAGAGCATCATCACGGCAGTAGTTATTTCTGGGATTGGCTATCACCTGCTAAACCAATCGCGCACAAAAACAAAATGCGGGGGATCACGGCGAATGCTCTGTGAGTGACAGCAGACGCGGAAAGGTGATATGCGCCATGACGATGCGTTTTTGACGCTCCTTGATTGGCTCTGCTTAATCGTAATGTCGGTTGCGGTCGGATTTCAAGTAAAACGGAGTATGGGAACCCAAGAGCTCTCCAGAGTACCGTTTTGTTTTTTTCACTTATGCGGGGCGCAAGTTCGTCTGCCTCTTTTGCAGTATCTTTTCAAACTCTTGAGGCTGATAGACACCCCTTAACCTTTGGTTGCAGCCGAGGGTGTTGTGCAGCCCTGGGCTTCCTTGTAATCGCATACGACGAGATAAACAAACAATTGGTTATATCTTTTGAACACTTGTGATTTCTATAGATTTCCTAATTTAGTTGAGAATTATTCTTTCTTTTTACAATGTTATCAACGACCGTTTCTCATAGATTGTACGTACATTTGATTTCGTAAATAGTGCGAAGCCTTCACTCCAGTTAAAAGTAGTTCAGGGCTACCTCAAATATTGCGCCAGCATGGCAGTGTGTTGTCTCATTATCTATGAAGTAGGACAAGGCTGTACAAAGACTGCCTAACGTACTTGGTTGCAACCAAACAGTGTGTAAACCAAACTGTATTATGCGGGATACAGCGAGTTTTTTAGAAAATTTTACGACCGCAAGCGCTACATTCGCAGATTTCGTTCTTGAAGAACGCGTACATCTTAAAGGGACGCTGAGCCGAAATTTGAAACTCAGGAAACAAGGCTGGAGCGATAGGCGGGACGCTGCAAAACCCAAAAACATCACAAATACAGCGATATCTCTAACGGATGGCCATATATTTGGAACAAGAAGCGCGCGATAGAACATGGCTTACGAGGCAACAGATGTGACTTCACCATTATCATTCCCTCTCCTCTTCGCTTCGTCCCCTCGAGCAGGTGAACCAAAGCGAAAGAGTTGTTCAACTGTTCGAAGAAAATCATGACGTTACATTTCTTTTTTATCGCGACCTTCTGTCCCAAACATACGGCCATCCGCTTGACGTGTCGATGTATGAGTTATGTTTTGGAGCTCGTAGTGTCCCGTTCTAACGCTTCTGCGGCCTTATTTTGCGAATAAGGCCGCATCCCTTAAGTTCTTTATATTTTTGTTTTTACATTCCCTTTTCAGATGTTAACTGTTTGACAAAAAAATGAAAATGCGTATAACTAGGCTAAAGTTGAGGCTTGGGCGAGTTGGTACATACTTCGGAATTAAAAACAGCGCGAAAAGACGAGAAAAACTCAGTTGTAAGTCAGCGCTGTGCCCGTGTTACTTCTTCGTCTGGTCCTCGTCTTTTCGCGCTGTTTTTAATTCCGAAGTGTAACTAAGGTAGACCAAGGCCGCCTCATATACAATGCCTTTAGAAGGGTAATATGAAATAAGTATCTTAAAGGTTTAAGTCTTTGCTCGTAACATAAATACATAAACCTTACCTGATGGCCCAGTAAAACCCGTGAGAGAGAGCTTGTACTTTTCGGCCTCGGTGGCAACCTTGAATGTTGGATAGAGCACGACGATGGTTTCACCAGTGTGATTTTTCAGTTCAATCCTGAGCAGGTAATTCCTCTCTTGAGAAGTCAAGTCGTGAAGTACGTTGTTTCCTTTACCAGAAAAACAATACAAGAAAAGTCCGGACATCAGTGTCATGACAATCAAAATTGCTCTTGAATTTACGCTAAATCTAGTGTTGCTAGTAAAGTTCAATAAGAAAAATAGAGTCCAGGTCTCGTTAGCTGAGGCAATTAATCTCTATGTATTCGTGCGATTAGTCGGGTGCCAATTTCCAATTGAAAATGTCGCAAACTCACTTGTAATTTTCGAATAATATAACGGCAAGCTCCACAACGTTGGCTTCTGGTCTAAACCGATACTGCCACAGTCGGGGGAAAAGTGAGCTTTCAACAATAAGTGGTTTAACTTTGCACAAAAAGGACACAAAAAAACACTTTTATTCTTCTTTTTTTTTTGGGGGGGGGGGGCACCGATGAATTTGTAGACGTGTTAAAGAAAACATAATGTGATGGAATGCCGTGTTCTTACCAATCAGTATTCCTTGTTCGGATCACCAAATCCCTGAGTGTACTCCGTCCAATTTCGGTAGAAATAGTAGACGCTGTTGCCGAACTGGCCCCTCTTCTGAATCGTCTGGTGGATTGTTAAAGAACAAACATTTCGTGACTATCATCTTCTCCGTCTCACCGGCTTCATTTGTACGCTTCTAACTCGGGCTACTTTCTAAGTATATAAGTCAATAATCATGTTGTATCATCCTCAACAGCCAGTCAGTAAACGTTTCATTAATGGGTACGTCATGGCCGCTTTGTGTGTAGGGCTGCAGAAGCGGAAATGATGCTGTAAAACAAACCTCCAAAATTGAAGCTTGGATATAGAAAAATCTGACTTTCACCTAATGTGCGCTCGTGTGAAATTCTCGAGACGTAGTTTTTTTTTCCTGTAAAAAATGAGAGCAACAAACTTGCTGAAGTCAACGTCGGGAGCGTTCGCAGACGACCGAGTTAGTGACGCCAGTTAACTTGTGGCGCCATCTCCTGATAGGCGCAGTGAGCAGACGACGCACTCTGTTATCTGCTTGCTGCGCCAGTCATGAGATGGCACCAGAAGTTAATAGCGCCGGCAACTCGAATACTGAAATAAGATTGACGGCGCAGGTGGGCTGGTGAATATTTGGCAACATATTAAAAGAAGAGGCACGGAAACAAAAGGGACGTAGAAAACCGTCACAGACACAACTAAAAGTTTGATACACACAACCCCCCCCCCCCCCCCCTTATAAAAAGCCGCACTTGGTCACGATCTGTTTTATCTGTTCCCGGAAGTGAGAACGAACCCAACCCTCTGCACCCATTTTCATCCTATGAGGTCACACTCTCCAACTAAGGACAGCACACGTTCTTAAACTACTTTGTGTAGCTCGAGAACTTGTCCTGCCTTTGTTGGAGAGTGCGACTTTGTAGGCACCTCAGGGAACAGATAAAACAGATAGTGACCACGTGCGTTTTGATGACTGTGGGTTGTGTGAATCGCACTTTAGTTGTGTGTCTGAGGCGGTGTTGTGTACGTCCTTTTTGTTTCCGTGTCTCCGGTTTTATTATGCTGCCGGTAACTCGGTCGTCTGCGAACTCACCTGAAGTTGACTTCGGCAGGTTTGTTGCTCTCATTTTTACGGGAAGATAACAACGCCTTGAAATTTCACATTGTAAAACCGACTTGCTCAGGGCACATTAAGTGAAAGTCTGAGATTTCAATGTAGAGGTGCCGATTTTTTCCGGCTTGTTTTACAGCGTCTGATTCGCTTGTCCACTCTACATATAATCTATCCTTTTATCCTCAACGGTTAGGATGGATGGAGGGATCAATGGGGCTGAGCCCTTTCAATAAGGACGGCAGCTTGCGCCATCTAGCCTAGGGACATTATTCCTTGCACCCCTTTTTCGGAAGTCATCAGCAAAACACAAAACAATTTCTTTCATCAACTTTATGAATTGTAGCATTCCACGGAAGAAGTATAAACGGAAATATATATAATCTCAATTAATAGTTATCAGAGACTCAGGAAAGTATTTTTTATTCCCGTGCCTGACATATTTCTTTGCATTGGGTCCTATATAAGCAACTTTTGAAAAAAATCTTAATTTTTTGATCAATATATTGATTCATCAAATCTTATATACATATAAAAAGGAGTGTCGCATTGATTCTAGGTCAGTTCTAGCACCAAATGACCACCATTTTAAGAAACGCAATATTACCATAGATTGTAATAATCATGAGAAATAGAACACACAAAAGATACAATTTCGATATTGTTATAGTAAATAGGTCTTATTCCTAAGTATATTTTTCTATTGGCTACAATAATATCATCTCTCAACCAGACTTGTGCCCGTTACTTGAAATTTGTAACGGATTACAGTTAGAAAGTACCGAGCCTCAAATGCAATAGATTACCGTTAAAATTATATTTTTTAAAGTACCGTAAACGATTACTTTACTCGTTACGTTACGAATTACTATCACGTTACTTTTCCCGTACACTTATCGAGAACACATTACAAACAATACTGATGTTGAAAAACAAATGTTCCGCAAAAGCTACTTTCCATTTCTCATACGCCTGCCTTATGGTAGTCCTTGTTAAAATAAAACATTGTATTTAAAAGAAATAATGTAGGTGCACTTCGTCCACCTGTAAGCTGATAGAGCAGCGAAAGTTGCAACCACACTCGCCACGCCGCCAGCTTTTGACGACCGGAAGTGACCTTCGAATTCTGCAGAAAATCTAGTGGTGATCATGCTCATAGCAGCGTCTACCTCCTCTAAGTGATTCGGAGGTAATGAACCCATCTACGAAAGCTCCCTTTCGAAATGGGCCTTTCAAGAGTGAGCGCAACGTCTCAAAGCTGCAGTCTCGTGCTTGCTGCTTTGACGCACTGTCAGCTTATGCATGAACGGAGTATAGTTGCATGCGTTGCTGAAAAATGCCTGGGCGTGAGCGCTCGTTTTTGGGCTTTTGACGAGCGGGTAGTTGAACACTCATGTTGCTCCAGTCTCTGTATTATGTTCACATTTTTTAAAAGTAACGAGTAATTCAAGTAATTCGTTGCGAATATTTGTAACGAAATTACATTAGAAATTACTGCCGCCAAAAAGTAACGTGGCAATTACAAAATTACTATAGAAAGTAACCGATTACAAGTAATTCGTTTCTTGTAACAAATTACTTAACAAGTCTGCTCTAAACTTACCATTCCAGTGTACACCTATACACAAAGGCCAAGCAAGCTTTACAAACGCTCACGGTCATATGGTCATGGTATTATGTGTTTGTAACACTAGTAACGTTTAAAAAAAAAAAAACCGTGAGGACTTGCAATGAAGTTAAAATGAAATGCCCCAGAACGTTATCTATGGTCTTTCTATTATTTTAGAAATTTGTTTTCGAAGTTCTTAGAACACTTACAGAACACCCCAGAGAAAACCTGTTAACAAAATCAGAATGGTAAAGTTAAGGCTAATACAATCTCACTAATACTACATCGCTTATTTCCTCGCGCATAAAGCGTACAGTTGTATAGTATATAGGAACTCAAGTGCAGCTTGCAAGGCACGCAGTTCTTAACACCGAAATGTATACCGTAAACGTCAAGTGATTTTTCAAAGTTACGCTTGTTTCTCTAAGAACCCTTAGAATTCTTGCACGCATCTGCGAGCCATGTTAGTTTCTGCTTTATTTGTTATGCACGTCTGGGTTCACTCTATCCTAGGTTACCGCAGAGTTCTCAGAATGCAAAATGGCTTTACGGTGGGTCTTTTCCATGGCCTATTATTTTATTTGCTGTGTACTTTCTCTTCGCTTTACAAAGTTCAGAAACAAAATCTAATGCCGCTACTCACGTAGGCGCACATGCGCAAAACGCCCTCCGTAAAATTAAGAAAATAAAATACAGAGAGGGAAACACTGTAACTAATACAAGTAGCCAGCACTATGTTCGCCTTCGACCTGTCATCCAGTGGCTTCAGAGTTTAGGCCGTTCAGAAGGTTAGAACCCCGTTGTGTAGTTTCAGAAATCGAACATTCATGAAACGCTGTTCATGGACAACGATGCACGGTCTCAAATTAAAACAGGTTACTAATTCGAGAGTGTCATCAATGGGTGAGAGAAGAACATATTTGTGAGCCAATGACAGTACTGTTGAAGAGAGCAGAGCAAGCAGGTTAGGCGTTACATGCTGAGAAAGCGTGAGGTTAGTATGCCAATGGATGGCGACAAAATCACCAAAGAGGTGCCTCTGTGACTTTGGCAAGCCCTGTTTGTGCCTCTGTTTGCCGGTTTGCAAGCATCCAAAGAAAACAAGAAAATAAACCGCGATAGCTGTAGAAGGCGCAATGATAGTGAAAGGGCAATCACTTACTGTCCACCCGCCGCCTTCAGTGGCCATGTCACAGTACACAGCGACTCCAAAAGAGTCAGTGGTCGGGAAGATGATGTACACGCCGCTGTTAATCTGACCGGCCCTTTGAAGATCGCTGCGAGTCTTGAGGACGAACGCTTTCTGAAGACAGGACATCGTTGAAACTTGAAAGTCGTTCGGGTAATGTTCCAGCCAACCACACAATGCATTGCTTGAGAAACTATCATGTACATTAGAGGTATTGAGCAGAAAACGATTGTCCTTTTGGCGGCTAGTCGTTCGATTTTGCAAGACAGTCATAGGATCAACAAGATGACACCCCTTACAAACAACGAGCCACTGTGAAATATTTAAGTTCGCCGCCATAATTCCTTTTTTTTGTGTGTTACAATTGGAAATGTGGCAGTGAATCGGTCGTTTAAGATATATAGGTGACAGTTTTGGCGATGGTTATGTGTCAGTCAAAGAAGGGCATCTGGAGCTCTTCATCTTGATATTCAAAATCTAAATATCTGCTGCTTAGTTACACCGTACTTCCTTCCCCTTAGGCCTCCATGAAATTGCGAACATCTCGGCCGACATTCAAGCCCTCGACCGAGATCTGCAGGCCGACTTCGAAGTCACTGAGACGGGAAACATGTATAAATATTGCTTAAGATATCGTGTAGCACCGTAATTGTGATTCTATTTACGCTGTGCTTCTTTTAACATGCATAACCGGGTTTCCATTCACAACGAGAATACAGTTACTTACAACTGGTAGCAGTGCGCAAAAACCACAAGGACAAAGGGAGGAATTCACAAGACGAGGGCTGAACTTCAACTGAACGGTAGGAGTGGTGTACCGAATCCTTTTGAGCTGCGGTCGGGTATACATAGGCCAAAACAGGTCGATGCGTCAACGACCGTGCGCGCGAACATGCCCTGTCACTGCGCTCAACAACGGGAGGACATCTGCGCTTTAGACTGTGCCACCTGCATGTGTCAGCCGAATTTTGAAGATATTACGATTGTGGGGAAAGGGGGTGACAAAACTGCAAGAGAACTGCTGGAAGCGCACATGGTAGGAAAGGTTGGAGATAATTGTGTTAGCCAGAGTTCGGTGTATTTACATAAAAAAGAAATAGCTTATCTTGAGCGTTGATGCGATAATGGTGTGGTTGTTTACTTGGGTATGTTCTTTTCATTAAACGGTCAGTTGAAGTTCAGCGCTCGTCTTGTGAATTCCTTCCTTTGTCCTCGTGGTTTTTGCGCGCTGCTACCAGTTGTAATCATAAACCAACTCGCCTGCATTGCCACAATAATCCATTACAGTTACTTACACGGACTCTTAAAACTACATCACACCAAAACCGGCGAATCACTGGTGGCTGATTAAAGGCGCACAAGACGTCATCTTATTCACTATCTAATTAATGCCTTCCTGTTTTTGTTGAAGGTAGCGTCTGGATACGGGTCTCTACAAGTATAGAGAAATAGGAGTACGAATATAATGCTGGACTTTGGACGTACACGCGCAAACTCGCGCGGGCGCGCCCGATGTGAGACGTGCTCGCACTTTTCAAGTCCACCAGGATCTTGGAGAGCTCGTTGACGTGCTTCTCTGCTCTCTCGATGGCAGAGGGCAGCGGTCCGGAGGTCTCTGCGGAGACAACCCAGATGGCGGCATGCACGAGGAGGGCGCCCAGAAGTACGCTGCTGGAAACTCCGCAGGCTTTCTGCACGAAAAAATTTGCGCTAGTATTAAAGCATGGAACGCGGCTTCATAGAGGAATTTACTACTCCAAGCACTTTGTCCGTTCGTCTAGGCGTCCCCGCACACCCCTTAGCAGGGCATGTCAGCACAACGGGTTTGCTTAGCGTGTGAAGCTGACCCAAATATATATATAGAATAACTTAGAATTAAACTAAGATATATACTCATCCCCTACCAGGAATAACATCCAGAACCTCTTGGCTCGCAGCCAGATGATCTAATTTTTCTTCGGCTAAAGTGATTGCGCAATACGTCTCTTACTACAGTTTCCACACTCCGAAGCTCTCCCGTAGTGTATGGGCTTGGTGTAGAGGACGGCGGTGGAAAATAATGAACTATCTGTCCTTCAATTAACTCCCCCGAAATGATTGTTGAAGGAATTTTGAATAAATTTAAACAATCGCTCCATGATAATGCCTTCCATGCATCATACAACCTCGGAGATAAAGCTCGCTGCCAATATTTTTATGAATAACGGATAAGATAACACCAAGAGGACCAACGGTCGTGTGTGATACAATAAATGATAACTGAAAGATAGCGGCGGCCAACAGATATGTAATATGTCGCCCACCGGTGGTCACTTACGGATTGTGCGTAGAACGTTCCTTTCCGACAAACAGCGGGAAGAGAGTTTCAGCACTGTACTTGGTGGGAGCAAGAGGGAAGACGCTCTTGAGTTCTTAGATCACACAATTATTCTAACTCGTTATTCTAATTTAAATATGTGCTTTAATTAAATCAAAATCAGTCTCACTAAGAAATGAAGCATATTTATTGAAATCTAAGATTATAGGGGTCCGCGCGAGACTTTTTGAAATTTCTCTTATGTATTCACTTATCCAAGCAATTCATGGCATCACTCAAAAAGTAATGTCTAGACCAGTGAACCGGCCGCAGAAAGGTTACTCGGCTACTTCTGCTATTTACTTAAATTTACTCAAATCAGATCGTGAAAAACGAACAGGTCGCGTTCGAAGGGCAGCGTATTGTTGCATATGCGTACATTTCCCGGATCCTTGAGTAGACCCGAACCTTGAACGGAGCACAGATTGGAGAACGGGAAATCCTAAAGGGGTATTTTTCTCCCGGCCGGTCGACGCTTCGATGGGGCGGCTTATGGTTCAGCTCAAGGGCACTGTGCCACGTGTGAAACCGGTTGAAAGGCAGGCATAGAATTGATGACTGACCGTGGCGGAAAAAGTCGATCTAGAATTTATATATGTGGGCTCGACTTTAACTGTGACTAGTAACATCGATACATAAAAAAATAATTAAGTTTTCTATTCTGTTGCTTGCAAAATGAAGTAAAGAAACAATTACAAGAAGTGCTAAAGAATTAGAATCTTATAATAAGACAGTTACTTGTGACACACAACCTGCTTTGTGCAAAGCGGCGATTTAGGAAGCATCGTCTCGAAACCAATTCATCTTAAAGCCCTCTTAAGAGCAACTAGACAACACAGGATGTCAACCTTTCGAAACACGTTTTTCAGAACTCGTGCAATTTCCAACGTTACCGTCTTCTCACACAGGTGTTTGTTTATTTCTTGCTGATGACGCTCAAGTGAAACAAATGCTGCTAGCAATTACATGATTTTCATATTGTCGGGGACTATTGCGTGGTAGTAGAAACAAAAATATTCGCGTCGAATTTTGCACTGGTGAGATTAGAACCTGAATTCGTTACATTTTCCAAAAACAGAAAAAAAAGATATATATTTTTTTACGGTAGAGGTTTACGTAGTTTACCTAAAAAACACTTTCGTCGATGCATTTTTTGCAACGGCGCTGGCTATACGTTAACCTGAGGCACTCAGTTATTAAAAAAAGGAAACAACGGTTTGTGTTTTTGATTACCCCAAACCCCCAAACCTGGCCCCTCCTTCCTTTCTCCCGCTCCCCATCGAGTGGCCTGCCATGACGAGTGGGTTCTTCATAGTGCTGGGGACTGTATTTTATAGAAGCAGTCTCGACTACTTTTAGCGCTCGATATCTTCTTTCTCAGAATGGTTTTCTTTGGAATATGGGAGTTTATACATTTTCCCTTTTCTGTTGACCGAAGCAATGTTTTACATACAAGCGCAGGAATCTAACGTGAAAGCAACAGGGTAGATGGTTCGTTTTGAACCATCACAACTTTTCACGATAACTCGTTAGAAAATGTTGAAGCAAAGAATCGGTTATTGACACAGGCCTCATCGACGCAAGCGTAGACAAGACACAACCACCATGAAGTCGAGGAGGCTACGATATGCGTGGTATGCTTTCAATGTCATGTATTTATGTCGTCTACGAAAATATTCCTGCACATCACAAATTTTCCTCGTCACCAAGCTGCGTGATAGCACCTTGTTTCGCTCTCTTGCCTGTAAAACTCCAGCATACCTTTTTTCTCGTACTTCACAGCGCATAAACGTCTCACAATGGCAAGGACTCACTCAATCACAGACACAAAAACATACACAGCGCTGACTCACAATTCCTTGCATTTTGTATTGAAGAAAAATACAAAGAGTTGTGAGTCAGCGCTGCGTCTCCGTCTGTGTCTGTGATTGAGTGAGTGCTGCTTGTGTGAGACGTTTATGCGCTGTGAAAGTAGAAATATGGAAAACCAACTAGCCCAAGCTGCGGTGCTAACAATAATCCAGCATACCATTCCAGCGCTTATCACTTAGGACGAAAAATGCTGAGCCAATGAGCTGTGGACGCGTAAGCGGCGTTTGGGTATATTTCTCAGGATAGAGCTACTGCCCATGCCCAGTAGGCGTTGCCCAATCCACCAGACCAGACGGCAGTGCGAAGAAGGCGACTATCGGAACGCTCTACACAACTTGCCAGAAAAGAATACAGTGGACATTACCGAATGCTGGTAGCTCTTACCATTTTAAGGAACCCTCGTCCACGGCAGCGCTTTTCTCGGATGCAACCTCTTCTGCGTCAAGGAGCCACGTACCACTGAGTCTTGAGGAAGGAAGCGTACCGACGAGGAGGACATCAGAAAGAGGCGTTGCAGGAGGTCAAGACCCGTACGATCGCTGCGGCAGTTTGCGTGTGCGCTTCTTGGGTAACCGCCAAGCAACATCCGGTGCTTAAAAGACCGGCTCGTCCATCTATCCCCAGACTGAGATCATCAGCCGACTTCAGCCTGAACGCGCGTGACGCCTCGAGCGTATACCTTTTGCGCCAAGCAGCTTAAATTTTCTATTGTGCATTTATTTGTGGGCATTGTTCGTAATGACTTAGTCGTGCTCCTTCATCCTCTGTCCGCTCGAGACACGTAACGATTGTGTTTATTAACTTTTTCAAACGTATTTTGTCACTCGTGCGTTTAATGTGTGCAAAAATGAAGGAAACGAATGTTCATTAGCGAGAATATAGAATGTACCAAATGTGAAATGGTCAATTGGCATTCTCCGCGACTCCCCGGACGCAGGCCACGGCAGCGGTGAGAGGGCTTCACGCTAACTTTTCTATCGGTTTTATTTCCTCCCCTGCCGTAAAGCTGAGGTTGACTGTACAAAGAGTACCGTCTTCTCTGCGTGTTTATCGGGCGCAGCCAACACCACCCAGATTCATCAAAGCCCCATGCACTTGCATTTCGACGTCATCTTAAAGGGGCACTGACACATCAAAATCATATTTTTTTTTATTATCCGAGACGATTGAAAACGGTGCCGGGACATTACCCTCAAAATTCGAAACTTGGGAATTCAGTATTTGTGAATTAAAAAAAACAATTTCCAAATGCCGAATTTGAAGTTCCCGCGCGATCCCCGCCAGTGCAGTCAGTCAAATTTTGCGGTCTCCTCCGACTCGACTTTTTCTCGGACCTCCGCTGACCCGATGCGAGGAGGAGGCGAGCTGGCGGGATAGCAAGGGAGCCGGCGCGGGAAAAAAACCGGTTTCTTCGCCGACTCGCCCATCTGCTCGAGCGCCGCCGAGTTTTCTGAGGAGGACACAAATCTAGGAAGGGACATCTCACCGAACTCTGATTTTCGGTATTTCAAAAAGAGGGGCCATAGTGCGTTCGCAATTGCGTTAAAAAAAACATGTTTTACGATTGCCGTTATTAAATGTTATAGAAATGCCGCCTACAAAGCTTCTAAATTTCCTGATTTTTGACGTCATCGATCAAAAGAAGCAAGGAGGTAGCGGCGGGAGATTTAAACGCCAAAAATAAAAAGGCGCGCGCGCGCGCGAGAAATTTTTTTCGCCGATGCGGTTTTTTTTTGCGTGTTTATGACTACAACTTGCGTCGTTTTAGACTGTAATAAAAAATAAGACCTTTGGGTCGTCAGTGCCCTTTAAGGAGAAGGAGCATAGTCACAGATTGGACACGAGTGATGCGGCAACGTTCGGCTGGCAACGTTCGTCCGAACAACGCGTCGAAGGACGCTGAGTGTCGGCTCGTGGCCCGACAGTGAGCGTCCAAGTGTGATGACGTCACCATCTAAGTGTGATGACGTCACGTGAACGTGGAGAGTCGGTTCACAGGCTGGAATTATTCGAGGTAATATGTTAGCTCGTCTGACATTCGATGGGGGCATTGCTAAATTCTCCTTCGCGCGATTCGGAGGACACATAAAGCTGTCTCAAGTCCGCAAGTAAGAGCTTCGCTTCTGATGAAGGAGCAGAGTGCGGCGCGTGTTGGATAACGTGCCGGCGCTGGGTCGGCGCGCCATGCTCGTTACCTATAGAGACCCGGGCATCGTGGTTCCGGGCAAGCGGAGGTTGACGCCACTTCCGGGTAAGAAGTTGGTCGCTCTTTCTAGTTCGAGATCTCTCTAATCACGGCTTAAATTTGCCAGTTATATTTGCGACGTGCCGAATTTAGTTGTCTGGACTCTGGATTCAAGGTAGTTCCTTCAGCTACCACAACTGAACAAATGTTCGAAATACACACGCTTTACTCTGGCCGACCTGCTGTTAATTTATCTCTAAATTTTAATATTATATTGAAATAAATGCAAATGAAGGTCATGCCAAAACCAGCATCAAATATTCCCGCATTCTCCTCTGGGCTGACGTCCCATGTTGTATAACTTGCAAGTCAAGCAGGCAGTGTGAAAGCGCAGAATTTAGTGCGTTTTGGTTTGTTCGTTAGCTGAGGTGAGAGTTTTTAGGATTCGTTTCACACCATCGAACTTCTTGTAACCCGTGGTGGATGAGTTGTACAGCTTCCATACTACAGCGTTTGGCGTCACTTTTCAGTGTTGCCAACAGAGCCTCTCAGCCTCTAGGAACAAATCTACAAATTCGGTAACTTGACAAAAAAAGAGTTACTACGACTTGTTTTTGGTTACTACTGTCGATGGCCCATTTGAAAAGGTAATGAAACGATATCGGGTTGGAATGTCTACGACTTTGCAGAAGCGTACAGGTCCTAGTCTGGTCCAAGTATACTTGCACAGACCGCCACTGATTCAGAAGCTTTTTTGTCGCGGCGAAAAGCGAGGAAACAACGATTTCTTTCAGTCTTGCCTTCGCAAAGCTTGATGACATAATTGTGGGATCGAAGACACCCGCCTGATGACAGCCGAGCGCGACTCATGGATTGGACGCCAGAACTGCGTGAGCACTGTACATCGGCTCATAACAATCAATGCCTCGGCGGACACTCCAGTAGTGGCTCGTGTCCAACCACTGAAGGGATGAGAATAGCCGAACTCCAACAATACCTGGAACTCAGCACGTGTTTTCTACTTTGCCAACTCCAGCGCGTGGCTATGATTAACGTTGGCGGCATTGGGTGAGCACCAGGCCATGCGGCCGCTTGATCTGGCTCCGAGTTCAAGGGATGAACGATGTTAAAATTTCTCGAATGTTTTTGGTGACTCTAATTAGTATTAAGTAAAAGTTGAAAAAAAAATCGTTTCATGTTTTTTTTAATATGTTGATGCAATTTTGAGGCAAATCGGTGTCTATCGAAATTTCGGGGGAGCCAAATTTAACTGTTATAGTGTTTTTTAACGACACAGGTAACAAATCTTTAACTGGAATGTGCTAGTTAAGCTGAAACTTAAAAGGGGAATTAGTAGGTTTTCGGTAAGTACTTCGCTAATTATATATTTACACTCGTAACATTCTTGCCTTAGTTTGGATTTTCTATTTATTTGCTTTCGCTTTTTCTCGTTTTGTTTTCAAATAACAAACGATATGTTCGCTGAGCAAAGTCTTTCCGCGACTAGAAAGATATAGAATCCTTTGTTTCGTAATTTTTAGTGGGAACAGAAATTTTCCTAGGGCAGGTGAGGTGGTGCAGATTAAACACTGCAGGCCCATTAAGTGAGCGATACTTTATTCTTGTTTATTCCTGCACCTGATCATCAATTCACCATGACGTATTTAGTCCTATCACTGAAGGCCTGAATAGTTATATTAGAAGTTGTAAAAAAAAGATCGGCGACTACAAATTTTTAGTACAAATTTTGCGGCATCCGTTTGACTCAAATTGATGTTATGCCCTCCTTAAATAAAAAAAATAAAATAAAAAGTGAATGAAAAATGTTTTTGCTTAATGTGGTAACTAATTAACCCATTCAGTCTCTTTTCTAGTGGCCAGCAACTTGGTCTTGGGTGCCGAAACAACTCTCGCACAAGCTGCCTTTTTTTTCGACGAACTAAAGAACCACACCGTACGTAACTCTTACATCCTTTTTATGCAAGGATAAGATGGTAATCAGTTATAATGCCCAGAATTTTTTGTCGTTTAGCAGTTTTTTGTTCCAGGGATTAGTTTTTGTTAGATGCAACATAGAAAAGACATTAACAGTAACTAATTTATTAATTTTAGGAAGACTCTTAGAAGGTCCAGGAACAAAGTGGCTGAAAACTTAACATTCACACGCAAAAATACAACAAACAAACAAGACCCAAAACACTAGAAGTGCCCAAAAGACACCTTGCAAAATATTCAAGTATTGTTTTTTATGGCCGAGTAAGCAGGCGGGAAGCGGTGTATCGTTGCTCATACGTTTATTCTGTGTCACGGCTGGCTTGCCGATATCTTTATATAGGCGAGGATCGGGTCGCAACGGTGACGTCGCTACGTCCTTGGCGCCTATTGGCTACTACATTCCTCCCCCTTTTTATTGTTTTCTCGTAACCCCATCACAGAATAACACAGTGTAATGCAAAAGAGTGACCACTCCCATAGTCCCTAGCCGCTTACTCGACTGTCAGCGCACCTAGCGGCTGTTGTGAAGTTGATCGAGGCTTTTCTGTTTGGGCGCTTGCGTTCACTATTGCTAGTGCATAGATGGCGGCTATCTGAATGGGTGGATAACTAATGTAATTGATTCCGTTGTATAAGGTAGTAGCTTGCGCCACCTAGTCTTCCGTGACTAGCTAATTTAGGTAGTAATCGGTTACTCAAATGCACGCGTAAATTCTAAATTTGAGGGCAGATCATACACACCATGGTATAAAAATTAAAACCGCTTCACTCAACAAAAAAAAAAAAGAAAAAAAGAAGAAGGGGACAACTGAACAAGAGCATAGAGTAAAGCACTAATATTTATTTGGACCGTGAAGACAACCATAACAAAAATAACTCTTCTGCAGGCGTCCGTAAGACTGTCTACTTCATTTCACCCTAAGTACATGCAGAGAAGGAGCCATGAGAACGAGCTCAGTGCTTCAAACAAACCTGTAATCACGCACACTCGTAAAGTGAAAGCGTCGTGCGGGAAAATACGTTTGTCTTTGTAGCGTTAGCTCACTTGGATTTATGGGAAACAGAAAAAAATAGCATTTTGGCAACGCAGCTGACGCTCGGTAGAGCCCTTGAAACACACTCATACTGGTTGCGCTCTAACCGTCTCACCTTCGCCACAAAGAAAAACGACGAAATACACACAGAAGAGAGCACGCTGCAACCGCTCCCCCGCCACCTTGGCTGCCGTTATGGCGGCTGCCAATTCGTGCGTCCTGTGACAGCCACTGATCTCCTATTGTGGTAGGCTGGATCGCGGACTGAGAGACCTCGGCAGATGGGGCCGAGTGTTGCCACCAGTGGCCGTTGATTGACACCAGCCAATGCATGGGACTCTCTATGGGAAGAACGAGAAAAAGGGCCGTTCCCCCCGTTCCTAAGTTGTTGTCGGCGCTGAAACGTTTTGGATGCTTCGCGATAAGCCCGTCAAATAGCTTGCGTACAAACATTAAAACTGACAGCCCTCGCGAGTTCTTATAAATAAATATTTTGTGGTCGATAGTGACTCCGCTGAAGTGCTGCTGAATGGGGTGAGAGTTACCCTAGAGTTGCCGCGGAGTCGGTGGCGGTTTCGTTGAGTTGCGTTTAGCAGACGACAAGCTCGAAGGCTTTGCTACGCGGAATTCGCTCACTCCCGGAAAGCTGCTGTCGGGATGGAACTTTTTTTATCATTGATCAACTTCTGGGCTTCCCCGGGGACGGTCTCATTGGCGGCAAGTTCCTTTGTTTTACTCCACTACGAGAGCAAGCTTGCCAGCTCAGCCGTAGGTGCTCCGGTACGTTTTTAATCGGCGTTCGAACGTTTGACAAATACCGATTCGATCTCCAAACACAAGACAAAGGATCGCATCACACCATAAAATACACGCCTCCGAACACAGCGTACATGCTCCAATATTCTTACCTTTGTGCGTTTCTCCCATAGACTCGCGTGTATTGCCTGGTGTCAAGCAATGACCGCCGGGGGCGACGCTGACGGGCTTCCGATCCGCGATCAGCTTACTACAATAGAGATCAGTGGTCAAATCCCCAGTCGCAGCCGTTGTAATATTTTTTGGAAACGTTCAAAGCTACTAAGGTATAAAAAACATGTAAATTAAAGTACAAACATTTCTTTATGAATTTTCCTACACAACGAATTTATAAATATTTATGCACCACTGCGCCAGCTAGCGGTGTGTTGCCAATTCTAACAGCTAGGCCACGATCGAAATTCAGTGGCCACTCTTCACGTATCAAAATATTACACCATGACCCCGTCTTTTAGGAGGCTTCCGGATTATTTTTCTGCGCCGCGACTCTGGTTCTGGAGCGCTTGCTTGAGCGTTGTTTGTTTCGTTGATACCAGCCGGAGCATCTGCAGAATCGGGCGTCGTTTGCGGGTTGTTGGGAGTGCCTGCTTTTTGAGGCACTGCCTCTGCTGGCATGGATTCTGGATAGGCTTACTCGTCCAGGTTCCCTCTGGCATCCTAATTGTCCTGGGAGGAGGGGCAGGAACTGTTTCGCTGGCAAGGTCATCTGCATGCAGAGAACCATTCATGGCCCTGAGCCTTGTCCACGTACGTCTAGAGCCTGACACGCCGTAGAACGGTGCCTTCTAACCAAAGCGAATACTCTAGCCCGTTTCATTTTACTCGGACCTTGTAGCCTGCTTGAAATTCTATCTGGAAACGTTTTGTCTGAAGATAACGTAATAAGGCAGGCGAGCCGGTTAGAAGTTAAAGATGTCTAAACCAAAGAGGGTGGCTGCAAAGAGGGGACAAACCCAAGACGTCTCAAACACAGCTTCTAAATTTTATTCAGGACACTTATTTTATACCCGTCCTCTCCATACCGCCTCCATTGGCCCACGGCCCAATGGTTCACTGCAGTTCACACACGACTGCAGAATATGGTCAAAGGGTTCACAGAAAACAAAGGACCACGCCCTCAGTATACGTACGCCCACCTTTCCGCTAGTTCAGCAGTACACAATGATCGAGGTAACTTCCAACCACCCACGAAACCTCCCGAACGCTTACAATCGTAAAAGCAAGCGCCGCTGAGCGGCGCTTGCTTCACACGCTTGGTTAACTCCATAAAGGACGCTTAACCTCGTGCATGGCTTCCATAAAAAGAAGAGTTTGGATGGCGTCTCACCTGTGGTCCTTACGGTACGTGAAAAGGAACTGGTTCAGTCCGTGGTATGCCGCTTGAGGCTGTCCTGTGCGCCGTTCATCCTGGCGCTGTAAGGTGAGTCTCCGCTTGATCGTCTGGAAAAGTCGTTCTGCGGCGCCATTGAACGCCGGATGGTGGGGTGGTGTTTTGATCTCCTCCACGGCATTTTCTCTAAGAAAATTTGTGAATTCAAAGGACACAAACTGGGGACCATTGTCTGTCACAATTTTCTCCGGAAGGCCAAAAGTTGCAAATATTGTGCGCAGTTTTTTTGGTAATTGAGGCCGTGGTGGTTGTCTTCAGGTGCAACGCATCCATCCACTATGAGTGTAATTTTACAAGAACCAAAAACCAGTCTCCCTCTAAGTACTCAAAATCCAAATGAACGTTTTGCCATTGTCTGGTTGGTGATCCCAAAAATAAAGCTGGCACGCACGAGACTGCATCCCGAGTTTACTGGCAAGTGGAACACCATTTTACAGTCTTTTCGATACGTTCGCTCAACTTGGGCCACCAAATATGACTTCTGGGTAGCATTTTTAACCGTGTAGCTCCCGGGTGTCCGTGCAAAAGCCGTAACACTTCCGACTACAGCGACTCAGGGCAGATAGCCCTTCCGATGTGAGGCAATCACAATCCACAGATAGCTCAACTTGGCGAAGTACAAATGGTGCCAGCTTGTCGTCTTACAATTTAACAAGCCATCTATTAAAAAAAAATCCTTCGACAAAGTTGCGTTTTTCCCAGTTTTGGCACGTATTTTACCAGACGACACTGGTATTTCTTGCACTGCTAAAGAGAAATTCACATAGTCACTTCTGTCTCTGTCGTTTGGAAGCGGCAATTGCGATAGCACGTCGGTGTTTGCAACTTGCGCTCTTTTTTCTAGTTAGAACTATTTGTCGCGATAAGCGGCGAGTAGCAGCATCCACCGTTGCATACACCGTTACCTAACGGCCATTTGCGGTACCAGCTTCGTGCGGAGCGAGCAGACCCACATAGCGGAAGATGGACAGAATAAATGGTAAATTTTCTTCGTTAGTACATGTATTTGTGGAATCGTTTTATTCTGCACGTTCCACGATATCAGTTGCTCCGTCATTGTGCGGTGGTTCCGACCTTCTAATGATCGGCACGTGACTTTCGAATGGGGTCTATAACGTGAAACAAAACCACTCCCACCCCGTAAGGAGAGGCATTGGATGCCATTCCCAGCGGTTTCGCCGGGTCGTAGAAAGTCAGCACAGTGTCTTGCGTCAGCAGACATTTGCTTTCACTAAACGCCTAATCAGCTTGCACAAACCATAGCCATTTTTTGTTTTTCAGTTAGATAGTATAAAGGTTTGAGCATCGAAAACCTTCTTGGCATTAATCTTGACTAGAAATTTAACATTCCCAACTAGGCTTTCAGCTCCGTGCTGTTCTTTTTTGCGCGAGCTTTTTTACTGGTTCGATTTTTTCTGGGCGTGGGTGTCCTCTTGTTTCGTCAATCAGGTGGCCAAAATACCTTATTGATGGCGCGAAGAACTTGAATGTTTTTGTCTCACCCGTACGCCGTACACCATGAACCTCTGCAAGACTGCGTCAACTGGAGTCCTGCATTCCTTGTAGGTTGTCACAGTGATGAGTACATCGTCGAGGTAGCAGACTACGCCTGGTATTCCCTTCAGCGGTTCATTCATAACTGCCCCAAAGACTGCCAGTGCACTTGAAATTCCGTAAGGTATTCAAACGTACTGGTAGAGCCCAATATGCGTGCTCACTGCCAGTAAAGGCAGCGAGTCGGGTGCAGTTTGATTTGTTGGTATGCTGACGATTGGGACAACATCGTGAATACCTTGCCTCTGGCTAGTACTGTAAATAGGTCTTCGACAGTCAATACAGGGTAATGATCAGCCTTTACTTATAATTTTACTGTCACTTCATAATCACTACATAGTCGTACCTTGTTGTCTGGTTTAGGAACAATTACCAGTGGTGTTACCCAGTTGCCCTGCGTGACGGTCACGAGAACGCCGTCAGCCACCAAGTTGTTTAGCTGAAGTTCTACCGCTTTCGAAAGTGCATACGGTACAGGCCGTGCCTTGCGAAAAACTGGTAGACTGCCATCTTCAAGAATAAGTTTTGCTTTGTGGCCTTTTTGTCAGCCCCAGGCCGGGAGGACAGACGCTTTTGTATACCTTTTCGTGAGGTTGTCCGATACTGGCCCTTCTTGCACGCTGATTTTCCGGATTCTTGTCAAGTCGACGCCAAGGCTGTCAATCCAGTCTCTCCCTAGTAAGGCTGGTTCACCTCCGATCGCCACCATGATAGGTAGGACTTCGTTTTCCCCGTTGAACTCCACTAAGATTTCCGATTATCAATTGACTTGAAGCGGTGTTACACCGTAAGTCTTAAGCATCACCGTGCATCTTGTGAATGGTGGTGGCTTCTCGAGCTACTTGAACGCGCTTTCCGACACAAGCGAAACAGCCGCGCCGGTATCGACTTCCATCTTCACGACTTGATCTTCTATCCGGATTTCCACTTCAAAGATAAGATTTTCCGGTCTCACGTGATAAACGCTGTAAAGTAGCAGTTTGGAACTGCTGTCATCTGCTTGCTCCTATAGGTTCTTCACACCTCTGTCCGTCGTTTGCTTTGCTCTGCATGCGCGAGCCAAGTGCCTGATTCTCTTACACTGATAGCATTTAGCCCTCCGGATTCTGCACGAAGCAGCGTCATAGCCCTCGTCAGCATCGATGACTTTGCTGCTTGTGTATTTACGCCTTGTGTTTCGCTTCCCGGAGACGGTCCTGTGCTGGTCTTGATAGCATGCACTTTGGCGTCCGACGTTGAATTTGGCCGGAAAATTTGGAGGCTACTTCGAACGTGAGTTCCTTTTTCTTCAGCGGCCCTGTTTGGATGGCCGGGTTTTGCAATCCAGTGACGAACCGGTATCGCAGCTCGTCGTCGAGAAATCTTTCATACTCGTACCTAATGGTCATGTGCGTCAATACCACTGCAAATGTGGCGACTGACACTTCTTCCCATTGGTACCGGCGGTTGAACTTGGAACGTTTTGCAGTGATTTGGCGCGGCGGCTTGTGATGGTCAAAGAGTACTTTTACCAAATCTTCGTACGACTTCTATTCCAATTCTGCAGGTAGAAGAAGGTATTTTAGCGTCTTGTATGCCTTCTTCCCTATTGCTGTGATGAACACCACCGTCTTGAGTGCCGAGCCGTCCTCCTTGACTACCGTGCAGTAGTGTAGAAACCTTATGACGTAGGAATCAAAATCTTCGTCACCGTCTTCCATGAAGGCGTCATATTTTCAAACTTTTGCCATCGTATTCGTCCCTTACAGGAACCGCCTCTGTGCGTCAACTGTCGTCGTGCCATCCTCGTCGTGTTTTGTTAGGACTGCGTAAGCAGGCGGCGAGGAGTGTATCATGATGACACGTTTATTCTGGGTTACGGCTGGTGGTAGTGGTACGACGTTGAGGTTTTACGCCCTCTAGGTTAGCCTAGCTCAAAATAGCTGGCATGGGCTGGAGACGAGCCCTGACGAGTGATATTCTTTCGGCTGACAAGCCTCGCTGTTGTTTGTCCGGTATTGACCTACAGGCGATCAATCGTGCCTGTGTCCTGCAGGATGGCCAGCACCGCGTTGAATGTCCTTTGACACTTCCTTCGGGGTCCGTCTTGGTAGAGAATATCGACTTATAATACAGGGTTGCCTTTGTTAATTAGTTAACTCATCGCTGCTCGGCGCGCTTTGTACATCGGGCTTGCATATAGGATGTGGTCCCCTGTCTCTTCTGCATCACACTGGTGGCAGTTTGGACTTCGCTTCCCATCCACGCTAGGAAAGCGTTTCTGTATGCTCTATTTGTGAGCAGGCGTTGCACAAGCGTCTCAACCGACCGAGAAAGCCCAGACAGCGTCCCTCTTGGTAGTGTTGTTTCCTGTTTGTCCTGTAGGAGATGCCAGCGGATGTCAAGTGCCATCGGTTACGGGTTCACGAAAGTCGCGACCGTGGGGGCTTTGAGGTGAGCTGCCTTGGCGAGTCACATCTGCCCGCTCGTTCTTTCTGAAGCCGATGTGTCCTGTTATTCATTAGAGGGGAGCTGACAATCCCTTCTCTTCCATCAGTGCCAGTGCTCTTCTTGCCGCAATCGTTGCTGGGTCGCCACATTCTGCGTTGGCCGTTTTTGGATGGCACATCATGAGTCCGTGAGCAGCACCATCTGTTCCGGTGTCCGCGTGGCTGCTGCTTAGAGGGCCTTGTCAGTGGCCACCACCTTGGCCGTTTTAGAGGATGTAGGTGCCTGCAGTTTCCCGCACCATATCTATTTTCGGTATCTGGAATACTGCCGTGCTGGAGGTTCACGACTTGTTTACGTACCGATATCCGTGTATATGTGGAGCCACCGGCTGTGGTAGTCTTCCAAGTGAGCCTCCGTCCGCTGTTCTGATCGGGATGACTGACTCTTTTTGACCGAAGATGCTTGATCCGGACGTCGCTGGACACCTTGATTACGTCCAATGGTGCCAACTTCGATTCATGTGTGATAGCCAATGGTGAAGCGGCGACATCAATAAACCGTTGTGCCGATTCCTTCCACACCTTTTTCCTGAACTGGATACGATGTAGGAGCCATCTGCCTGGGGAGGTTGTTGCTAGTCGTGCCAGCTGGTTGAGTCTTTTGCTCCTTACTTGACTTGCGAGCGGCTCTACTCCCGCGTTCTTGAGGACCACCACGGTTTGGCGGGATTGGTGATCCCCAGGGCCGTTCAAAGTCCAAGTCGATAGGATCTTTCCAACCTTTCCATGTCCGTTTGGGATGGGGCCATCTAGAGCAGCCTGTACACCACTCTCAATGTTACGAGTGCTGTTTTGGGCGGCAGCGACGGTTTTCCCTGTGCACTCCCACGACGTCACCGTCACGCGGCTGATCGCATTCAATGCCGGCCTGTAGGTATCGGTTGTTGCCTTAACAACTTGTGCTCAGCGCAGCCTTTCAATGACAATGATTCTATATAGATATTGATGCCTGCTCACTTTCCTGACGCATTTCTCCGCCGGCATGATGTCTCTGGGCGAAACCGACATCCATTTTTGAGCACTGGCATCCATACTGTCTTGTATTGCGAGTGGTTCCACCCTGCCTCCGCCAAGAAGTTAGGGTCACGGTTGGCATGCCGTGACCAGCTTCCAGGGACTAAAATGCCGCTCTTTTTTTCATCGAGCAGATATTGCTGACGCACGCATTTGGCTTGAGCTCGTCAGCAATCTCAGGCCAAGCCAACACCGGGACTCCAACAAGTTTCGTCACGAGCCACGGCAGGTGAGGATTCACGTCGTGGCCTTCCGTTTGGCCGTTTGGTCGTGGTCTGCCCATGGCAAGATCGGGAGCTTGGCACCATGAGATTTCCCATCCGCGGCATAAACCGAGATCCAGCAACGCCGTCCTTCAGTGAGCACGGCAGCTACGCTGGAAGGATGTCGACGTAAATGGCGCTCTTGTTTCTCATCTAGCAGGTTAGTTGCAGAGACTATGGTAGCTGCTTTAGAAGCGACATCAGGTTTCTATTCTTGCTGCTGTGCCCCAAAGTGTCTTGTTTTGTGTGTGTATTTTCAAAAATGGATGTTGCTAATGCTTGGCGTGATGGAGACGTACTCCGGCTCCACAGATCTCGAAAAATTATGAAAAAAAAAACTACTCGAAAAGACAAAGGCAAATGAGCGATGACGTGAAAGACATTAAAGCTAACCAAACAAAACTCCTGCCAAGTTTTGATGGAATGAACGAAGGAATCGATGAAATAGAAACCAAACTAGGTAAGGTACTAAGAAAAAAACGAAGAAGACATTGGCAACTTGGTTACTGCGCTAAAGCAACTGCAAGAAACCGTGAAACTTCAGCAAAAAGCACTGGTGAATATGGAGGATAGATCTAGAAAAGATAACTTTATTGTTTTAGGAATTTCTGAGCCAGAGAAAAAAATAGCAACGACGTTCAATCCACGGTGCTTAAAGAACGTCTTCATACCTGCCTCGGTTTAAAAATCGAATACAGTATGGCGAATTCATAGGCCGGGGAGAAAACGTGAAAAACAAATCCGACCTGTAATAATAATCTTTCGGGACTGTAATAAAAAAGCACAACCTGGTATTTCAAAACTGCTACAAAGTTAAAAGGTACCAACATCTCTATTCAAAACGATTACTGACAGGCGACACTAAGTAGACGTAAAATGCTTTGGGAAAGCACGATCACCGAAAGAAACAACGGTTCCCGAGTTAAACGTTTGTACGACAAAATTCAAGTTGATAACGACTTTTTCGTATGAAATGACGGTACCGCCAGCCGAAAAAAGCTGAGAGATAAGGTGCGAATCCCAAATCTGTGACAATTGGGGGATGCAAAAAAACAAACAACAACTCAGAGTCATCAATATAAACGCTCTAAGTCTCGTCAATAAAGCTAGCGAGTTAGAACACATACTAATGCTATATAATCCGCACATTGTCGTCGTGACAGAAACGTATTTTAACGCAGACATAAAGGACGATAGAATACTACCACCTGCGTATAAAATGGCATGAAAAGACCGCCCAACGCGAGGGAGAGCTGTTGATGTAATTCTTGAAAAAACCAATCGTGTGCGTTGTGATGGGTGACGTTCCAGATACCGAAAGTGTATGGTGCAAAATTTCTTGCTGTGACAAAAAGTATGTAATATGGACGTCTGTTGACATATCTCCTGAATCCACACTGTCCACGTGGAAAATAATTTACAATTTTCCCATTGCTAATTTTATTGACGAAGATAACTTTATTCTTGCTGGTAATTTCAAACTGCCCAAAATGGAGTGGAGCAACCTCGAGGTTGGTAACGTAGACGTTAAATCATTTGAATTTATTCTTAGTATGATGTTCAACCTTAACCTAACAAGCTGCAAGTGAGGCTACCAGAACGGGAAAACCCCCACCCCCCTCCCACCCCCAAAGTCCGACTTTATATTCGTCGGTACAAATTTGAGTGACAATGGCGTGTCTTTGCACGAGGGTATTTCCGACCATAAATTTGTCCCGAAGACTTGCAATGTTGTATCATCATTGGCGGCCTCTAAGCGTCCGGTAGCTTATGTGAATGACTTTAACAACGCCGACGACGTCGATATCTTGGAAATTTCTAGAATTGTCGTTATCTGGATTCGATGATCGCAGAGGACGTAGATGACCTATGGTGCCATTTCAAAGATATTGTCAATCGCTGTTTAAACGATGTTTCCCCAAAAGGAAAAAAAAACGCGTTAATAGGCAATGCCCGTGATTACAAGCAGAAAAAAGACGAAAGCAAAAATGTGCAAGCCAAGGTGACGCTTTCCGTCTTTTAGGTGAATTAAAATGAAAATTGAATCAGTCTAGAGAACATTATTTTACTTCCGTTTTACCACAGTTTCCGAGGACGGCACCACAGAAATTTTGGCGATATCTTGCACCTTCAAGGGAAAAAGTAGAGTATATTCCGGAAAATGGTAAAAACATTTTAGATTCGAACACTGTAGCCAGACAGTTCAACGAATAATTTGGCTCTGTATTTGTTGAAACGAATATCACCGTGGATTTGAGCATGGGAGGCACCGACTCGCTTCGATCTATGCCGGACATCACCAACACCGAAGAAAGAGTATTCACACTATTACTAAATATAGATTCAAAAAACGTCACCTGGACCGGATAATATCACTAATGAAGTTTTAGAACGATATGCAGAGTGCATTTCTAAATTCTTCATTACTATATTTCGGGTCTCTTTAAAAGAGCATAGCGTTCCCACGGACTCGTTGTGTGCCTGGCATTCTCCAGTTCGCAAATCGGGAGATAAGCATAATGTAATAAACTCACTGATCTCTATGACAATTGCTGGATCGCGTTTGCCCGCTCCGCGAATGCGGCCACTGGCGGCCATCTTTTTGGTAGAGTTATATCACCTCTAGCCAAGGTACAGCTGCTGCAGCCACTATCATCCATCCATGGCAGACAGCATTGTGGTAGTTGTGGTGACAGGCTGCCATCAAAATAGCGTGGGTGATATTTCGTGCTTGATTGAAATTGTTTGACGAAACATATTTTGAAACCCGGCGTGAACGGTAGCCCGATCTTTGAGGACATGGTGAAAGTTTCACGAAATCGCAGCACCGGGGAAAAGCAGCACAGCACGCATCGAAAGTCACATCGAAAGAAGCATCGAAAGCAGACGCCGGTACGGCGTCTGCTTTCGATGCGAGCCGCGCTGCTTTCTCCCGGTGCTGCGCTTTCGTAGAACTTTAGCGGGGTCCTCAAAGATGAGGCTACCGTTCACGCCGGGTTTCAAGAATCTGCTTCGTCGAACAACTTCAATCAAGCACGAAATATCACCCACGGTACAGTGTACTAGATCCACGGCTATCTTATGTATCTTATGGCAGCCTGCCGCCATTGCGCTGTCCGCCATATTACTATGATGGCTAGAGATAATATAACTCTAGCAAAAAGATGGCCGACCATGGCCGCATTCCCGTCCATAGGCAGAGCTGGTCAAACGCGATCCAGCAAATAGACATAGAGATCAGTGAACAAACTACAGAACTATTTCATTAACATGCACTTCCTGTAAGCGTTTTAAGCACATCATTTCCAGAAGCCTTTACGATTATTTTGAGAGTTTGACATTTTTTTAATAAAAAACAACATGCATTTTGACGCGGGTTGTCCCGAGTAACGCAGTTGCTTGAAACCTTTCATGATTTCTCGTGCTCGTCAAACGAAAGAGGACGAATAAACGCGATTTGTCTAGACTTATCGAAAGCCTTCGAGCGGGTATCCCATGAAGGACTTATCAAAAAACTAAATAGTTACAGAGTTAATGCTCACGTCATTCGGTGGATTAGCGCATACCTTAGAAAGAGGAAAAATTTGTAGTTATTGAGGGTGTTGCGTCGTGGCTCTGTAGGGTGGCGTCGGGAGTCCCCCAAGGGTCAGTTTTAGGACCAGTGTTATTTTTATACTACGTCAACGATTTGGCGGAAACAGTGAGTCCCAATATTACATTTACGTTATTTGCAAACGACTGCCTGCTCTACACTAAAGTACGTAGCCCTGTAGGCCAGGACTTAAATATGTCGCTCGCCTAAGTAGATAATTGGTGTCAAAAATGGTGAATGAAGCTGAACCCAGACAAATACTATATTTATCAGAATAACAAGAAAAAAGAACATTCTTACTTACAATTATAAACTAGGAGATGTGTCTTTAACAGTAGCTGATTGCTTGAAGTACTTAGGGGTAACGATAGCCTAGGATTTAAGACGGAAACTGTTCGCAAAGCCTTTGTATCGTAAGGCTATAGAAGTTGTGGTTCTTGAAGCGCAATCTAAGGCACTCTCCGTATAACGTACAATTATCCGCAATCATAACCCTGGTAAGGCCAACCATAGAATACGCCTGGTGCTATGTGGGATCCGTATAAGAAGAACAAAATTGATAAGTTAGAAAGAATACAAGGAATGGCAGCCCGTTTTATCCTTTCGAGGTATGGGCGAACTGACTCGGTGGCTTCAATACTCAAAGAGCTAAACCTCCCTTTATTGTCAAGTCACAGAGAAATTGCCGGACTTAAACTTCTTTTTAAGCTCTCTTGAAACGAGCTGAGCATTGACACCTTCCGTGACTTGCTACCATGCCCGGTTCGGAAGTTGCGGGGTGTGCATAAAAATGCCTTAGAAATACAACGGGTAAACAATGACACATTGAAGTATTAGGTTTTTGCTAGAACTGTTAAGCAATGGAACGACCTGCCAGATGATACTGTAAATATAAATAATATTGTTGCCTTTCAGAAAACGCTTTAGAAGTGAGGCTGTTTGGTGCTCTGAGCGTGTCTTGTAGTTAGATTTCAGAGATTTTTCAGAAAGCGTGTCAAAACTTATGTGCTTGTATTCGCGTGGTTGTCCTACATATTTTCTTATACATTGCGAAACGCATTGGTATGTCGTTTTTCCCACTCCCGTAACCACCCTGAAGAAAGGGTGAACAGTATTAATAAATATATAAATAAATAAAGAAGGCTCACGCAGCAGCCATGACGTAAAATTGATAGGTGGGCTAGTTGGTATATGTTTAACTTAGAAGCGCCTGAAAAACAACGACACGAGGAAGACGAGACAGGACCTGTCTCTTCTTCCTCGTTCCCTCGTCTTTTAGGCGCTTCACAAGTTGAGCCGTGAGGTCACTACGTCCTTGGCGCCTATTTAGTACAATGACGCTCTTTACTTGGATGATGTTATGCCCTTGTAACAATTTTTTAAAAATTTACTCTTAATGCTTCAAATTGGCATCCACTTTTCTGTCAAGATAAAAAAGAACCTTTTTCACCGGTTCCACTCAATTTTATTGTGTCAGCGCCTCTTCTGCTGCGGAGGAATCTAAAAAAAAAAGAAAAAAAAACCGTTTAAGCTTTAAATGCCTTTACGTGAACTTAAAGCTTACCCTCCATTGAAAAAGTTACGTGCATTGTTATGGAATGCACACGCAGACTCGAGTACAGGCGGCTTTAAGACGTGCCTTGCTTTAACAAATGGTTGTGGAAGCGAAACATTTTGCAGAGCTCTTATGAGTGTGGCTTAGATAGTTAAGCATGCATGAAGCTTCCGAGGTGGAGGATCGAAAACCACTTTTTCAGAGGTCTACATTTTCAGGCTGGGCAGTACGCGATACAAATGTTTCGCCATATACTAGAGATCCTAGCGATTGTCTGTATGTCTGTAGCGAGATACATTTGAAATTTTTTAAATTTGTATTTCAAAGGCGAAATTAATTTACGATGTATGGATTGTATCGCACTACTCTGGGAGTCTTACGTATCTCCTTACATTTGTTGTGGAAAATCAGTTATCGGGTTTTGATAATAAGCTACAAAACACTTTTGGCAAACCCACCGCAGAACCCCTTGCATAGTAGAAGAGCAATATAGAAAAAAAAACAGCAACAAAAAATGAGGTTGGAAGAAAGGTTAATGTAGGAATCGCAGAATAACCTCCTTTCAGAAAGCCGTCCACTCTTTCTACTTTAGCACGGCGAACATTGGAAAAGAAGCAAACAAAGAGGAAGCAACCGCTAATCATAAACAGTATATACTTTTTTTTTTTTTTATGGACAGAACCATTGTGAGTATTGCGCAGCGCCTCCTGGAGTGCGTCCGATTCTGCGGTCGTTCTGTGCTGCGGCCGTGTTTGTAAGATATACAGCAGGGTGCTTACTTTTAATTTAAACAAAAACCTTTTTTTTTTAAAGGGAGGAGAGCAGATTTGGGAAGCAATCCGTTAGAGGTAACGATTACTTGTAATACGTCACTTTTTAAAGTAATTTCGCAATTTCCAGGTTACTTTTTGTGGCAGTAATTTATAATGTATTTTCTATACAAATATTGGTAACGGATTACTTTAATTACTTCGTTACGTTTTAATATTATCAACAGAATAAAGAAACGGGAGCAATATGAGCAGGCAATTCAGCAGCATAAAGATAGCAAGTTCAACAAAATAGGAAACATCGTGGAGAAAAGGATAACCGAAAAGGAAATACAATTTGTTTTTGTATGACTGGTCACTAGAACCAAAATAAAAACGTGCAAGGCATATACAAACATGCGAAAAACAAACACCAAGAAGAAAACGCCGAGTAGGCATTGTCTTCTTGATCTCCAAGCGGAGGTAGACGCTGCTACTGAGCATGCGCACCGCTAAAGTTGTCTGGAGAATTCCAGGATCATTTCCGGTCGCCGTAAGCTAGCGAGATAGCGGGTGTTGATGCAGCTTCCGCTGCCTAGTCGGCTTAGAGATGAACGGAGTGCACCTACCATCTTTCTATCAGTAAATGCATTATTTTATTTTTACAACTACTGATGGAGAACGTTTTTGAAAGCACCAACATTATTTTTATTGTTTCCTTGATAAGTGTACGTGGAAAATTGACGTGAAAGTAATTAGTAAAGTAAAAGTAAAGTAATTTGCTACTTTCAGCGAAATTTGTAATGGTAATTCGTTACGATTTGATGCTCGGTAATTTGTAATTATAATTCATTGCATTTTTCAAGTTACGGGCACATTTCTGGGTGAAAGTTTGACGAGTGCCGTCTTTACCATGTATTTATCGGGCTAGGAGGACATTAGACGAGGGAATAATCGTCATGTGTTGACGAATTAACTGAAATCTGCTAATTAAATTTTCATTTATTGGTTTTATGGGTCATGTCGGCTGGCTTTGTTCAGGCACCTCTCTTTTTTCCACTACGAGAAACAATCAAACATATTGCTCAACTTCTCCTCGTGTGCGCCGAGTTCTCCGCGGAGACTTTGTGCCTATACTAGAAAGTCATTTTGTAAATGCCTGCGGAGAATGAGCGAAATATATTATTTTAAGACAACGCCCATGTCGACCTCGATTTTAGATTCATAGCGTTTTTGGCGCCAGTCTTAAGCCGGGGTCGCACGGCTTATGCGTCATACAAAAGACAGTCTGCACGCAGATTCGAAGGCGAGTCACAGCGAGGTCTGTGCTTCGAATGCCGCATGGCAATGCGTTCAAGAGAAACAACTTGGCAGGCGGCATTCGAACCACGGGTAATGCGGTGACTTGTGTTTTCAGACTGTCTTTTGTATGGTGTATGAGCAGTGTGACCCCGGATTTAGGGATTTTGTGCTCCTTGCATGTTGTTATAATGACGGCACAGTGTTGTGTGACACGTCGTCTTCACAAAAGTGCTTCTAAATGCATAGCGTTTATAGGTCTTCTGTGACGTCAAGTGACACCACGTTGTGACTTGACACGGTGTCATCACGTGACACTGCGACGTCACGTGACATCATGTCGTCACATGGCACGCTGATGTCATGTCACACAGCGGCATCAGGCGACACTATAACGTGCGCCGTGAAGTCACGTGACACAATCGATGTCACGTGAAACCATGGTGTCACGTCAGACTTGAAAATGTTCGTAAACCCTCGCAATGCGCCCTTCAGTGTATTTGGGCCGCATCCGGGCTGTGTTTGAGTTTGTCAAAGAAGAAGTCCTGGACGAGCCCAGCACAGCCCAAATACAGGTAGTGCTTGTGCTTGATCTGTCCAAAGCTTTCGATAACGTCGCACATGACGCCATCCTCCGAGCTTTAGAAAGCCCCATACTGCGGGAGCAACACGTACAACTGCATCACAATCTTTTTTTGCAGGACCGCTCAGCCGAACTAATACAGGGACCGTTTGAAGGAGACGCCATTTCCATCAAAAGGGGCACCCCAGAAGGCTCCATTCTCCCTCTAACACTCTTTCCTTTTCGTTCAGATCCTGATAAGCTGCTGCTGCATCACACTGGACAAGCCATCTACCGAGGGCAATGTCAGCAACCTCAGCACGTGGACCAACCAAGCAATCGCTCAAGATCTGGCCACCGCTGGGACTGCGGCGCTGCTAGCCCTTCCACCGTCGGCTACAAAAGGCGCCGCCCGACCAGATGTCTTCAGTGGGCACGGCGAAAGTGCAGCGACGATGGGTCTCAACCTTCCGCTTTTCGTTCAGGTTGGTTACCGCCACATGTACCTGTTCAGATGCTACCGAAGCGATTGCCGATTCATTGTTGTTGTGCCGTGCCCAAATGCCCTTGTATCTAGCGTGAAAGAGTGCTGGAATATGTTGGTTTTGCTTCTCGCTGGCGACATTGAAGAAAACCCGGGCCCTACAACTCTTGAACAGATGGTCAAGTCGATACTAGAAAAACAAACCGAGATTGCGGAGGACATAAAATCTATGAAAAGTAGCCAAGCACTGACAGAACGAAACATTGCTTCAATAAACAAAAAATTCGCTGAGTACGACGAAAAGTTTAAAATAATGCAGGAAACAAACGCAAAGGTCATACAGCTTGAAAATACCATGATCGTCCTACAGAAATCCCTATCGACTCAGCAAATGAAGCTGGATGACCTCGAAAATCGTGAAAGGCGTAATAACTTGATTCTTTTTGGCTTCCCTGAAAACTCTGGGGAATCTTTGGAAGCCGCAGTTGTGGACGATCTCTTCAAAAGTCGCCTCGGTGTTAATGTCAATTCGGTACAGCGTATTCACAGGCTTGGTGGAAAGGCTGAAGGGAAAATTAGGCCTGTCATCATGAGCTTTGCTTGTTATAAAGAACGTCAGGAAGTACTGAAAAATTGCTCGAAACTGAAAGGTTCCCGGTTATTTCTGGGGGAAGACTTCTGCTGGAATACTCTGCAAAAAAGAAAAAGGCTATGGGAGTCGTCGAAAGAAAATCGAGACAACGGCGATAAAGTTCAACTATTTCACGACAAACTTCAGATAAACCGAGACACCTTTGTTTGGGATGAGCGTGCGAATTGTCGAGTTCAGATAAATAATGAAAAACGCCACACACCAGAACGCAATGAATGACAGTCGTCAGGTTGTCGCTTGGTACTACTTAACGCGCGAAGTGTATTGAATAAACTTGCTGACGTCGAGGGTGTTTTATACGAATATGATGCTGACATAACAGCGATAACGGAAACATGGCTACATTCGGGTATCTCTGATTGTGAACTTGTTCCTCCGACTCATCAGATAATACGACACGATCGTTCATCCCGAGGCGGGGTGTGGCTATCATTGCGAAAAACAATGTTTGTTGCACTGTCTTGGAAGGAATTCAAAACCACGAGAGCTTGTGGTGCAAAGTAGAAGTCGGAAAGGTTGTGTTTGTTCTTGGCGTTGTCTACAGGCCTCCAAATGCACCTGGTGTTTTTTTGGAGACGCTATACGACTACTTATCTGGATTAGTTAGAAATAGAACTAAAGTTGTTGTTGTTGGTGATTTCAATGCTCCCGGAATTGATTGGAATAATTTAAGACTGACCACCTCAAATACGCAAAAAGAGTCAATTTTACTTGACCTACTTTCCAGCGTTAACCTTTTACAGGTTGTTACTCAGCCAACGAGGGTTACACCAACAACAAGTTCTATACTTGACTTAGCTTTCGTGAGTCCTTCTATGCCCTGTGAGGTCAGCATACATAAAGGCATATCAGACCACGATCTTGTATCGCTAGTTTTTTGTTTTTCCGAGTCTACAGCAAAAGCTCCGTCTCGTAAGCTAATACAGGATTTTGGCCGAGCGGACGATGTCAGTATACTCGACTATCTTGAAACAAGATTCGATGCATTCAGCTCCCCTTACACCGCGGGAGGCCTGTCCCAGCATGCCTCTCGGTAGTCGATGTTCCTTCGGCTGCTTGGAGTTGAGGAGTTCAAACACAAACTGAAACTAGACACTACATCTCTCCCCCATTTGGAGGCAGTCTGCAAGAGGCTAACACTGTTCCACGAGTCTTTTCGGCCTTGTCCGCTGCCGATGTGGACGACTTGACGACTGTGAAGTTGCCTGCCTGGGCATCATCATCTCTGGGACTGATTCTGGCCCTCCAACGTAGTTGGGCATTGGCAGCTTCTTGAAGCACGTCTTGTTTCGGCAAACTTTTTTCCTTCTTTGCTTGCAGCGATGATTGTGTTTCCCTTTGTGGCGATGACTGTCAGTTGTTCTGGGTCGTATACTGATTGATGTTTCCTTCTTGTTTCGCGCTTTTTGATGACTCCCTCCCCCACAGAGAATTCGCGATGGTGTGCCCGTCTGCGTTGATCAGCATAAGCCTTGATGTTCTTTTTTTGTTGATGATCTTGTGTTTCTGTTTGCTGACATTCTGGTGGCATAACAGTGGGCAGTAGACCTTTGGCAACCCTTCCAAACATCATGCCGTATGGTGTGCAGCCTGTGGTGAGGTGGGGAGTCTGCCGGTAGCTGGCAAGGTATGCGTCCAGTTCCATCTCGAGATCCTTGGCCTCTAGGTGAGCGGTCTGGATGAGTTTCACAAGAGGCCTCATAAACCTCTCCACGGTGCCGTTGGCTTGAGGCCAATATGGAGTCACTTTTCTGTGGTGAAAGTTCAGTTCTGCAGCAAGAGATGCCATGTCCTTGCCGTTGAAGGGTGGACCATTGTCGGACTTAACCACGTCTGGTGTCCCAAAGAGAGCAAAGGTCTTGCGGAGTCTTGGAAGTATCTGTTCGGCAGATGTTGACCGAACCACCTCCACCACTGGGAAGCGAGATTGCTCGTCGATGATAACAAGCAGGTATTTTCCTGACTGCAAGGGGCCATGAAGGTCGATAGCCACCTCTGCCCAGGGTCGCTCAGGAAGTTTGGTCATGCTGAGTGGTTCTTGGTGCGACCTCTCGTCACAGGCTTGACATGGAACACAGGCCTGGATGGTTTCGGTGCAGAGATTGTCCATTTTTGGGAACCACACCTTTGTGCGTAGAAGCTGTTTTGTTTTTACCATACCCTGATGGCCAACATGAGCCAGCTGCACTGCACGTATGCGTAGAGGTCTGGGTATCAGGATCCTTGTGCCCCGAAGGATGATGTTGGTCTGTGTGGAGAGCTGCTCTCTCACTTTCTTGAGTGTATTGATCTCCTCTGTGTCTCTGGTGGAGGGGAACTCCTTTGCCAGTCGATGCCAGGTATTGTTGTCGATGGCTTCCGCAATGGCCGTGTAAAGCCTGTCCGCACTTGCTCGAACCTCGTCAAGGGACAGTGCTTTAGGCCGGGCTGTTTCCAAGGTGAGGCAAACAAACTCTTCAGTCGAGCGTTGGAGATCTTCTTTGGTACCTCAACAGGGTGTCGGGAGAAATAGTCAGCAGGGTTATGGTCTCCAGGCTGATATTGCACCTCAAAGTCATACAGCTGCACCCGAAGGCGCCATCTCTCAATCCTGGGAGGGGTGTTGGTTGCCTTTGTCGAGAATATGGTCGTCAGAGGTTTGTGATCCGTTACGACCACAAACGGCGCTCCATAGATGTACAGGTGGAAATGTTCACACGCCCACACTATGGCCAGGGCCTCTCGTTCTGTTTGCGAATATCGTTGTTCGGTTGGTGTCAGCGAGCGACTGGCGTACAGCACTGGTCTTGGATGGGGGTCACCATGACTGTGCTGCGTGAGTACTGCACCCAATCCAACAGGGCTGGCGTCAACAATCAGTGTTGTTTGTGCCTCTGGGTTGAAGTATGCGAGAGTCGTTGCGTTCGTGACGGCCTCCTTGATTTGGGAGAAGGCGTCTTGCTGCTCTGGGCCCCATTGCCAGGCGGCGTCTTTGCGAAGCAAATTCCGAAGTGGTGCGGAGACTGTGGCGAAGTCTGATACGAAGGGAGAACAGTATGTCGCAAACCCAAGGAAACTCCTCAGTTCCTTGACAGACTCTGGGGTCGGTGCCTTCTGGATGGTTGCCACTTTGCTGGGTGAAACTTTGAGCCCTTCACTGCCAAATACAAAGCCAAAGAACTCTAGCTTGGGCTGATAGAAGGATCATTTGGCAGCGTTCACCGTGAGTCCAGTCTGCCTGAGTCGCTCAAGTGTTGCATGCAGGGCCTTGTCATGTTCCTCTCTTGTGGGTCCATGGACGAGAATGTCGTCGCTGGTGTTGAGCGTGCCAGGTATGTCTGCGATGACATTGGTGATAGCACGTTGGAATACCTCAGCAGCTGAGCATATTCCGAAGAAAAGGCGCTTGTATCTGAACAGGCCAGATGGTGTCGTAAAGGTGGTGATCGTGCGAGAGTTCTGGTCAATCTCCAGCTGATGGTATCCGTGTCGTAAGTCGATCTTCGAAAACACCCTGGAATGTGTCAGCTCAGCAGCCATATCCTTGAGGGTCGGGGTAGGATGTCGCTCCCTCTGGATGGCCACATTGGCTTTGCGCATGTCCACACAGATGCGGACCTGGGTTGGATCCGATGCCTTTGGGACGATCACAATTGGGGAAACCCACGGGGTAGGTCCTTCCACTGGTTCAATGATGTCTGCCTCGAGCAGGGCTTGAAGTTCAGCTTCCACCTTGGATCGGAGATGGAAGGGTACTCGGCGGGGTTTCTGGGCCACAGGAGGTAAGTCAGGGTTGATGTGGAGATGCACACATGTCCCTTTGAGCTTGCCGATCCCATTGGTGAGCTCTGGGTATCCTCGGAGAGGGTCAGGGGTACTCAGCGAGTGCACAATGTGTAGCAAGCCCAACGCAGTGGCTGACTCCCGGCTGAGTAGCGTCGCTAGCGCGTGGTTGTCTTCTTTGACGACGTGTACAACCGTCTGGCAGCGTTGTCCTTCATAGCTCAGCTGCACTGGAAATTCACCGAGAATGTGCAGAGGTTTCGAGGATCCATAAGGGAAGACCTGGCGTGTTGAAGTTTGCAGACAAGGCTTCTGAGTAAGCAAGTTGAAAGTGTGCTCACCCATGGTGTTGACAGTTGCGCCTGAGTCAATGATTGCCTTGGTTGTACCAAAAGAGCCGTAGGTGATGGATGCTTGTGGCAACTTCTTGTGTCGGTCGTCCGTCTGGAAGATAGACTCCGTAGAAGCCACTCTTGTTAGGGTGTTGGTCTCATCCAGTGGCCGTCGCTCTGGTCGTCGCGATGACCTGCAGACTCGTGCAAAATGGTTTGCCTTGCCACAGCTGTTGCAGATCTGTCCCCTTGCCGGGCAGAGTTCTGAGCGATGTGGGTATGTACCGCCGCAATGTCCACACGTGCGGTCATTTTGTTGTCGGGATGACAGGTCTTTTCCTTTGACATCTTTTCCTTTGGAGCGTGAAGGTCGGTGTGTCTGCACCTGCAGGGTGACATTCTGTAGTCCAGCCAGGGCGCTTTCCATACTTTTGGCTTGCCGGTCTGCCATCTCCGTGGTGCGCGCAAGTTCGAGTAGCTGTGTCAGCGTCATGTCCGGCTTGTGGAGCGACTTGCGTCTTAGGGTTGCCGACGAGCAAGTTTGAATGATGTGGGACTTAAGTTCGGCGTCCAGGTCGGTGAATCCGCACAGCATGGCGATGTGCCGTATCCTCGTGTGGTACGTGTCAATACTCTCGTCGCCGAGCTGACGCTCCTGCCGGAACAGGCAGCGTTGGTACTCGTAGTTGGCCTTTGGGTCGAAGTGTTTCGTCAGCTGATCGACCGCGAGCTTGTAGGCGTTGGGAGCGGTACCACTGGTGGAGTCGGCCGTCGCCGTCACTGGTAACGTTTCGTAGATGTCGCACACCTCGTCGCCTGCGTAGTGCAGCAGCATCGCTTTCGAACGTGTCGGGTCCTTTATGTTGCACGCCAAAAGAAAGTTGTCGAATCGCGTTACCCACTTCCGCCAGCGGGGTCCCACGGAAGATGCATCTTCGTGCACAACGAAGCTTGGGAATGGTGGTAGGATGGACATGTCGAGGCAGGTGTTGGTTCCACGTGGTGCGGTGGTGGCGATCTTCAGTGGTTGGGTGCGGACGGTTGATGGTCGAGAAAACCATCGATGTAGTGCAGCGTGTGTGCACGGGTTGTCGACTTTTATCCTCGTCGCCAATGTAGTGGTTTAACACCGTTTAATACTGAGATTACATAGGATTGTTGGAGGTTACATTGCGATGCTCCGCTTACACCGCGGGAGGCCTGTCCCAGCATGCCTCTCGGTAGTCGATGTTCCTTCGGCTGCTTGGAGTTGAGGAGTTCAAACACAAACTGAAACTAGACACTACAGTGACGATTGGTGACGCCTTGCCACAGTGTCTTGAAGTCATGGCGATCGAATGGTATTGCGTGACGACCGTTATGCTTATGACGCCCCGTTGACACCCGCCTCCAATTGTGGTGACTGTACACGGTGATTGATTTTTAATTCCAACATATATCTGAAAATGAGGGGTGAGAGGTAGACCAGTTCCTTTTTCACCATGTGTTTATCAGTCTAGGCGGACTTTAGATGAGGGATAATCATCATGGTGAGTTGCATAATTGGCTAAAATTTGTTAAACAGCTTTTTATTTTTTGCTTTTAGGCGTCATGTGGCAATACCAGTATCGGCGACAATTACTATTGGAGGCGAGAACAATTACTAGAAATAGCGAAAATGCGTAAGTTTTTTCATATATTAATTTATGGAATTTACGCGATTTTTAGGCCCTGCCCATAGCGATGTTTGGAAGCTTGACGTGCTTGTTTCCATTACGTCGTCAATATCACGGCAGGGTGTTCTTGGTGGGTGTGCCGACGACACAAGCGGCGACGTGACTGAAGCGATACGTCACTTTCCTTAGCTTCATTGCGGGCAGGGTTCGGGCTAGGGGCCGCCGCTGTTACCACTGACGATAGGAGCTAAGACGTTATCAGACAGGCTACAGAAACTGAATCCCGCAATGCGCGCAGGCGGCGAATCAACATAGCTGCCCACCAATACAGTACTTCGCAGCACTCACCGCTTGTTGCCTGTGTCGGCACATGGACACCACACCTTGCGGCGCTCTTTTTCGAGCGCAATTTGTGAATCGGGTTAAGAAAACTTTGAAACTGAACAATGAACACGTAAGACAAATATTACATTTTTGCAAATTTGTTTTGATTGGCCTGGCTTCTAATAGCAAATGCCATCATTACTGCGATTGGAACAAAATGAATTTAACCAATATTATAAATGTAATTAACTCATCCCAGTTAATTAGTCACATTACCATGAAAAATATTCTCTCGGCTAATATCAACCGACATCCATGAATACATAATGAAGAAGGCGCTCGTTCATCACCCACCCTCTTTTTCTTAAATCTGTTCGAATTAAGAGCAAACAACCTGCATATTGAGCTCTTGAGTTACAAGGTCAGACTGATCAAACCCAATTAAATATTCCGGTTATATCGCGCGAGATAATTACTCGGTGCACCTCTGCTAAAATTATCTGAGACATTTTTGGGTGTTCTTTATGAGACCCTATACTTCGTCTCACCCTAGCATTGACTATTGTTAGCCGCGCATGGTAAAAGCGCGAGCTAGTTGCGGTGGACGAAGCCTCGGTGGCAGCACGAGCACTCGTGCAGCGAGTGCTCCAGTCAAGGCAGTCAAGGCTAGCCCCCGCGCTTGCAGAGCCTTCTGCAGTTAGCCCATCCTACGGTAAAACGAAGTGTAGCCCTATGCACAATATGTGTAAAAGCAAATCTAATTATTTGATCTAGCGCGTGGACTACTTGAAATTTAGAAAGGATGATTATTAAAGAAACCACTCTCATCGTCACCTCCACAAGTTCCCGCACACCTGGTTCATTTACTGATATGTGCTTGTTTGTACAAATGTTTGCCCGAAATACTCGAAGAAACAAAAACCAATCCATCTGGCTGCAAAAGAGAACTTACGAAGACAAACCGTGTAGGATTTTCAAAACTATAGGGAGGCAAGAAGTGAACGTGAAATTACCGACCACGACAACCTATATTTGTAGACGTGAGCGCTGGGGTGTGGCCAGAAGGTGAGCGACCTACACTGTAATCAACAGTAGGGACAGCCGCCCAGAGTTCACCGCGGTGGCGTGCATTCTGCCAAAAAAAGCGTGGTACGTAACACGAGACGCGAACAAAGAAAGAAGGCAAATTATAAGGTACCGAGGTTTTGTCTCATGACCCGCTGGCGTAGCCGCACGGAAGAACGGTATCCTCAGGGATCCTCGGACAGCAAAAGCACACGCAAACGTATCACCCGCATAAAGTTAGCACGCATCCTTCTTCTCGACGGGTGTTCCCCAACTATATGTCTTCCCGCAAAAAAGAAAGAAAACGAAAGTAAGATCCATGGTTGCTGTTCTTGACTCTAAGGAAGAGAAGCGATTTCTGTTATCTGCAAGATGAATTGTGTACAGTGTTTCCAGCAGCAGAAAATTTGCTGTGCTTATCTTGTGTCTGCAGTATTTAAAGACGCACAGCCTTAAACATTTTTTTGATATCATAAAAATAATCAAAATAACTTGAGACAAAAATGCTATGAGCACAACCTCATCCCAACTTCATCGGCCTCAATGAGAACATCAGATGCACACGAAGCAGAATTATACGGGTTGTTTGAATATAATTCGAACATTTTTCGTCTTTATATAGGGGGTAGAGCAATACCGTCAAAGGTAGACGAGCTCTGTCTTGACCATGCATTTGTCAGTTTCGGCAGACTTTAGATAAGTGAATAAGTTTCACAGTAAATTCAATAATTAATTAAAATATCCCAATGAACTTTCTAATTATTAGGTTTAGGCGTCGTGTTGAAACAGTAGTATTAACAGCAATTACCAATAGAAAACAGCCAACTTAAATAATTTGCGAATAGGTGATGAGTTTTTTAGATATTAATCGAGAAATGTTTTTGATATTTTCGACCGACTTAGAAGTTATGCTCAAAAAGAGCGCCGGAATGCCTGCCCACAATGACGCTTAAAGGCCAGCTCTCGCATAAAGCGAAGCGCTAATGTAGCGCTGCTCATGTGTCGTCAGCTACTAGTCTGCTATGAGCAACAGTTTTGACGGTGCGATACAAAGCTGGTGAACGCTCCCGTCAGCACGCGCTTAGCGCGAGGTCAGTGCTATGCTTGTAGCGCTCAGCTGCATGCGTAAACAGGCCTTAAGAGAGTGATGTGGTCGTTCAATCATGTTGTCCTTATCCTCGCTGCGTGTAATTCGTGGGTGCGCTGATGACACAGGTGACGACGTGACCTAAGCGAAAACATCGCCCTTTTAAGCGTCATTGTGGGCAGGGCTTGCTGCGCTCTGTTGGCGCGCAGTGTAAATCAGGCGGAAAAAAAACGCAAAACATTGATCGATTAATATCTCAAGAAAACTTTTGAGAAAATGTTTCAATTGGTCTGGACTCTTAGAGTAATTGCCGTAAATACTAAAATTCCAACATGGCGCCTAAAACAAATAATCAAAAAAGTTAATTGACAAATTGTAATAAATTAATCAACTTAGCATGGCGATTATCCCCTGAAATAATGTCCGCCAAGCCTAATAAATACATGTTAACAACGGCACTCGCTTAGCTCTGATCAACTTAAAAAGAAAAAATGAAACTCCGTTAGAATAAAATTAAACACCATGTATAATGAAAGGTAGCGACAAACCTAAGGCTAGCAGATTTAGAGAACAAACAATGTAGGGCTAGTAAACCTAAGGTAACGACAATAAATGAATGGTTGTCCGCCAATTTCAGTTTGTACCTTATGGATGAAATTGTATCTGTGATTAAAGTGATGTAACACCAGATAATAGGCGCAATGTTTCTAGTCACTTATTACAGTATACGTAGAGGTCGTCGGTAAAAATTGTGTCCTTCTATGTTTGCCTGTTACAGGGCACACAGAAACAATTCATAAAAAAACACAAATTAAAGAACAAATGCTTTTTCACTCCAAGCAGTGAAGAACAGATGCTTCTTCACTGCAAGCAGGATTCTTTTTGAACATCAATGTCAGCTGATCACGTCAACCGTCCCTGCCGTCCCGCACGCGAATCAGTCAAGCCGTGGGAGACAGAATGGAAACTGATTAGCCTTATTGCCGCCGGAAAAGAGTTGGGTCTTCAAGGGGATGAAACGAAAAACTGGATGGACGAGAAGAGAAACAGAGGCAGGGAGGAATGAACGTTCAAGCGAGTAGTTTCAAGTCTTGAACGTGGAATGGAATGTGCATGCAAGATTGGACAAGGAACGAGTGGTACTGTCATTGAGGTTAGTGGTAGAGGAAAACAAGGCTGCAGCTCAGTAAAGAAGTAACGACAGTAGGGAGGTGGAAACACGCAGACAGATGCAACATCCCCGCAAGTAGATTCCGCAATCCAAGAAAGGAAGGGATGACTTGTACTCTTACTTGTTCTGTTTCAAACCCACGGCAGCGGGACTGGGATTGCCACAGCAAAAATGAACGACGACCCTGCGTTTCTGACTTACCGAAGAAGCGCTGACGGTCGTGGGACAGCAGAGAAACTTGCATTTCTGCAGAGGTTTAGTCACACCAATTAATACGGTACTGCGAGAGATTTGGGGAGGCGAAACCCGAGGATGGGAAACATGATAGGTAGCTTGCAACCCTCCTAAAGAGGGATTTTTCGCCAAGTTGTTTAGGACGGCTCGTGCGGAACAGCCGTTTGAAGCTATCCGTGAATGAGAAGTTGTCGAGCAATTTCTTCTGATGTTCCCTGGTAAGTTTGCGGTATTCCTTAGTGAACGTGAATACCAAAACATGTGTGAGGTGACGTCAAGAGCGGACCTATTTCTGGGTGCTCAGATAATGAAGAGCAAAAATGCATTGGCGGATTTTGTTAGAAATATCTAGTGAGTTATTAACTTAAAGAAAGAACTCTACGTTTCTATATTTTATCACCTTTCGTAGGGTCCAGCAGGATATCTGAAAGCTCGTCGTACATTTCAAGGCTTTCTAATAGGTCTGAGAGGTCCGTCATAGTTTTCGGAGGAGTATTCATGTACTTTTCAATAATTTCTGAAGGGTTTACTAGGTCCGTCATTGCTTTTTGAGAGGCGTATGAGGTCTGTCACGATATTTCCCGAGAAAGCACGTGACAAACCAAAATAGTTTTGACGGGTTTGTGGGCAAGATCAGGTTATCCTTCATAATCTTTGAGTCGGAAGAGCCGCTTGACCATTTTGCGTCGGGTGGCCGCAACGAACGGTCGCTAAGTGACGCCTTACCATACCAGATGTTGGATATATCTGTTAGAGCAGGACGACGAACGCCGGGCCTGTCGGCCATGGCCAAGTCAGCTCTCGCCAATATACCGGATTACCCCGGAGCTTCGCTTCCTGCCGCCACAACCATCGCTGCACACGAGGTCAGTGTACCACTATTTCTACGATCTGACGCAAAAAAACGTAGGCACAGTCCCTCAGAACAATCGCTTTATGCGCCCTGACAAGTTAAGCCTTACCGCGGCCTTGCGCCGGGATTCGGAATACTGGCGCGGGAGCGACGGCAGGGGCCGGTAATGTGAGCCCACACATCGCAATGACGCAACCCGGCGTCGCCATGGATACTGGTCAGTTTACACACCCGGTGAACACCCCTGCGACCCTGCTGCAGCAAGCGCTAGCGCAGGAGCACTCGAAAAGACTTACCATGCTGCCTTACGGAACGCAATCGCAGGAGAACTCACAGACCACAGAGTGTCCCGGCGTAGTTCCCGGCGGAGCATCTCATCCCCACCACAACGACTGACAAAGTGCAGCACAATCATGATGAAGCTTGACGGGCACATCAACGTTACTAAGCTTAACTTGAGCGCAATTTTCCAAGGCATCCTTGCGGCAGTACATGCTACACCAACCTAGAAAGCAGACACCTCCATCGAACGACGAGAACAGCAAATTCTAATCGCCATAGACACCTATTGTGCAACTATAGCCCACCGACTCCTGCACTGCAACAATATCTCCATCAACAACGGACCTACCATATACGGTGCTACAACGCCTTTGAAACAACGTATTCCAGAGGAGTCATCCATGGAATTTACCCGGAAAGCACTCCAGAGGTTCTCAGAAGTGTACTCCGCAATGCAGGCAAAACCATCGCCGTGCCCGTAGACAGGGAAAAAACAACACCATTCTACAAACCGTCGAAGGTGCTGAGCTTCGCGGATACGCATGATTCGTATCTGGGATATACCCCATACATCTAAAAATGCAGAAAACCGCTCAGTGCGTCAGATGCCAACAACTCGGGCATCGAGCAGATGCCTGCCCTAACGGCACATTTTCAACCACTGCCCACACTGCTGCAAAACAACTACCTCTCGGACAAAACGCATGCACCGAGACTCACGACTACGAACAGTGCTGTTTCCTATGTGGCCAACACGACCGCTCCCCCACCTTACCGTGCTGTCCACGCGAAACCGACATCAAACCACATTGCAGTCGACCCCCGCGACGGCCATCCAGGCCGGCATACAGTCCTCCGGACCCCAATCCGGAAGAATGGCCGGCACTACCACTCCGGATCCTACGTACATCCAACCGTTTTCCCTAGGGTGCCTACATGTTTCCGCTCCGCTTTAGGGTGGCGCCAACTTCTTGTTACCCTTTCCCAGACCCTCTCCCACCGCCATTTTTTCCCACTTCTTATTTCGCTAAACGTAAACAACGTTGAGTTTCTGTAGTCTAGAAAGCCCGGCAACACTGAGGCCACATCCGTTTCCGTTCATACGAGGAGTCGGAGGCTCAGCGGGATGGCGGTCGTGGTGGCTGTAGCTCTCTTTATTCAGGTATTTCATATTTTGAAGTTGCGAGCAGGAAGTGTGCGTTGCTTTTGTCGAAACGCGAGTTCCCGCGACAAAATGGAACGCAACAGACCGACATCGCACGCCGAAACCTCGCCGTCGGAATGAGAGCGGTGGGCGCTCCCTAGCCGGGTTAGCCCTAACGAGGATTAGCGGCACGACCGGCGAGTGTGACAAAATGGTGGACGAAAACAGCCGAGGTTACCATGGTAACGAGGTAGGCAACACTGGTTTGTCGGCAACAGGTATCACAAACGTTGTCGCCACCCTAAACAGCGGAGCGGTGGAAACATGTAGGCACCCTAGTTTTCCCTACTACAAGACACCAGCCCAGCGCTCAGCTCCATACGCGGCCGCAGCTGAAGCCGTAGCAAAAGCAGAAGCAGGAGTCATAAACCACAAGGCCAACGCAACCCAGGCCCCAGAAGGTGCAATACTCCCGCACACACCTCCGCCAAGATCGGGACCTCACCGAAAACCCAGAGGACACCGCATACGGAGGACCCCCGACGGGACGCCGAAGGAGAGCTCCCAAGGTCCTCCGCCCCTAACTCCTGGAGCAACTTTCTTTGCAACATCCAGGGTCCGGTGGGAGGACCGGCGTACCGGAAAGGAACATGTGAGCAATTCAGGCTCCTCAAACGCACAACACGCATATTACGCGCATGCAGCGATGGATATCCAACAAATAGTGCATGAGATACTTCTCCCGATCCTCCCACCCATACTACAATCAAAGCTTTCCAACAGGTGCTAGAAGAAACATTAGCACCACTCAATGCACGTTTCGAGCACCTGGAAAACGCACTTTATTCAATCTCCCCGCTACACACAATGTCTAGATTCAATGGAAAACCTGAGACCACATCGGGCACTGGAAATGTCGCGGCTTACGGCGGACGAATACGGCCTTCAGCAACTACTTCACCGAGCACTCTCCTGTAGTTATCGCTCTACAAGAAATCAACGGGGTATACAAATGAGCGGGATACGAATCCTACACACAAACCTGTATCATCACTAAACGACGCGGCCACAAGTACCCACAGCCCCCCTCTCGCCCAGGTCATTGTTTTTGGTTCGTCGGGATGTCCGCCGCCCAAATAGATACAGCCGCGATCAACGACATCCGTAAAGAGCACGTATGTGTTCGCATATCTTTGTAGAACAGCACTCTCCTTTTACTAGCAGCCTATTGACTCCCTAAACAGGACGCGGAACTCTTACCGAGCTATGCGACCTTTCTTGGCGCCAACGCAGGCGATCCTAATGTCCTTATTTTGGGGTGATTTTAACGCACCCCACTTTCACTGGGGTAATGATCGACAAATCGCCCTCAGTCACAAGTTAAATTATTTCATGTGCGGACAGCGCTTCTCATTACTAAACGGCACGTTGGAATATAACAGGCGTGGTAACCGTAGAGAACGATACACTAATCCAGATCAGGCCTGGTTCAATGGACACGTCCCCACAGAGTGGCACAACACTGGCCAGGACGCAGGAAGTGACCATTACATATGTGCCATCGCCGTCACCTCGTATAACCCGAAAAAAAGCTAGGACGACAGACGGCGATTGTAGACTGGGACAGGGTTCGAAACACGATGGACACCCAAGCTGCCCCGACCACCAGAGAAGACTGGGCGCAGGACCTCTGCAAAACTACACGGGTAGTCACAAAGCTCACCGCTTGCACCGATGAATATCCCTTCATAGGTAGGGATCTGCTAAATTTGTTGGAGGACCGCAAGAATATAGTTCGGAGACTCCGAAAGAACGAGAACAACATTCACGTTCAAGATGAGCTGGACAAGAGCACTGAACCCACCCAAACCTACGCCCATGATCTTGCTGGGCGAAACAGGCAGGATACGTGCGAAAGCGTAAATGGACATCTACATCTTGCCAGGGTTTGGAAGATGCTCAACGCCCTACTGGGCCACTGCAAACCACTCCAGGCTCTAACTAATATAAAACTTACTTTACAACTGAGTGACGACGACCTTCGGAAAGCCATCTATGACACCTTCTGGCCTAAGACCATGGTTAATAAATTGCCAAAATACACCGAGCCCAACATCCCCGGCATCGACTCAGACTTCACTGCGGCCGAACTAGCAGCACCACTCGCGTCCATGACTAGGAACACTACACCCGAAGAAGACGGAATCACCTACGCCATGCTGCGAAATCTTTCTGACAACAAACAAACCGTTCTCGTCTCCTCCTTTAACAGAATCTGAAACGAGGGCTCGTTTCCGAAAGACTAGAAGACAGCCACCATCTGTGTAATCCTTGAACCGGGCAAGCGACCGGACTCGCTTACTAATCTCAGACCAATCTCACTCACATCGTGTATTGGTGAAGTGTTTTGAAAAAATGGCCATCACCAGATACGAATGCCGCAACACACTCGTTCCACCTACGATCACCGGGTTCCGCCGACATGCCTCGACTTAAGACGTGGCGCTTCTAATGAAACAACACGTCTTTACGGGAGCCAGCACAAACCCTCATCATAGTAGGACTGGGCATTCACAAAGCATTTGATAGCGTTCAACACAACCTCTTTTTTAGAGAAAGTACATGGCATCCAACCAGACCGACGTTTTGCACAATATATTCGCAGCTTTATTAATGACAGGCAGATACAAATTTGTATGGAAACATCTACTCCTTCAGCGGCACACCCGCTTACACGAGACACACCAAGGAGCAATATTTCATCCACACTTTTTAACGTCGCGCTCAAAGATCTCCCACCACTGTTGGACAGCATCTCAGGCCTCAAGCATATTATTTACGCTGACGACATCACGCAGTGGAGCACACAAGGAAATCCGGGGCACCAGGAAAGCACTATTTAAAAGGGAATCGACGTCGTTGCCGAACAGCCTGCCACTCTCAGACTTGCATGCTTACCCGAGAAGTGTGAATATATAGTGGTCTTAGACCCAACCAAACTAAAGCAGGAGAGGAACAACGACGTATCATCAAACTCAACGTCAACGTACTACCTATACCGCGAAAACCGTACATACGCATTCTGGGCTTTTATTGGCAACAGAAGGCAGAGCCGACGTATGGACACAACGAACTCTTCGACAGATTAACCACATTGCACACATGCTTAGGAGAATCGCACACAAGAACCATGGCGTCAAAGAACCTGAACTTCGGCACATCACGGAAGCTCTGGTAGCCACCAGGATAATGCAAGGTCCATTCATATGGGTCGCGAAAGTAGAGCAAAAATGTGGCCCAAAACCAATCGTCAGCGTCATCACCCTGGAGGCCGCGCTACCGCAGCGCGACTGTGTTTTGCGCGGCAAAACACTAAGCTGATAAAATATTAAAGACACATTTTCGGTGTTTAATTAAGTTTATTTTAAATCAAAGTAATATCTATTTATAATAACTTAGTTTAAGCATGTTCAGTTGGGTGAATTCTTTAGTTAGTGTTTAATATGTGTTATAAGTACACACTTGTTGCGACCTCTACAACGTCGCTATTACGGGTGTTTACGCCGTCGGCCGAAGTTCGCAGTCCTGAAAACGCCTCATGTTTGCATTGTGTGCGTTTGCCAGTGTGCCTGCATTTCTGTAGCTTCCGTCAAACTTTCAGTTTGCAATCGTTTAAAGAATTCGTGGTCTTAAGTTTTCCCACGTATCCGAGTGCAGAACGGTTTGTACTGGTTAAAGCCTATCGCGCCGTTCTGCGGGTTTTGTCGTCGAGGGCCCGCCGGGCGCGTTCACGGCTCCGTTCGTCGGGACGATGAGCCTGCCGCATGTAAAGGAACGCTGCTCGGTAGCGCGATGCCCAAGTGATGACCGCACCACTGGCATCACCCTTCATCGTTTTCCTGTGGACTCTGCAAGGTGAAACTTGTATCAGCTGTGTCCGCTGCAACTATGTGCGATGTCCATTGTCCGGTGATGTCTGGTAAGCTCTTGACCTCTTCTATGGGCCCTCATGCATGATCATTTAGTAATAGGCACCCGTTGATCGAGCGTTTTGGGGCCCAGTCTTCGTTCCAATCGGCGCGAAACGAAACTAATCTCAGATATTAGCGGCAGATTTGCGTGGCCTCTGCTGAACGGCTGCGTGACCACAAAAACCTTATAAGAAACAATGACTGAACATTTCAGTTTTAACCAACTTTCATATTATGGTGTGAATAACACTAAAACATCCGTACTGCTTGAAACGTGGTTGGTGTCGTCATTCTAACATGCTGGCGACTATCTGGTCTACTTGCTGTGTATGTGCTCAAGAATCTCGTAATGTAATCGTCTGCGTTGTGAACCTATCTAACCTCAAGGGCACAGAAGTGTGCTCCGCGCTCATGGCGTTTGCTGGACCCAGACGGGAGACCAGGTACGAGGATGTCACCAGTTTATTGCTAACATTATTGTTAGATCTTGTTTATTTCTTAAATGTACACTAACGCGTTTCGGCCTGCTCAGTTTAGCCAAGGGTATGTAAAATAATACACTGCTTCTCATTCAGGTGGAGGGTCTGGGTTCACGTCTGCCGGAACACAAGCCTACAGAACAAGACAGCACAGCAGCTGCGTGAACGGGCGGTATGCTCCAGGCACTTCAAGCCGTCTGCGTTTCTTTATCCAGGAAGGCTCTGTCGTGGTGCAATACCAGCATATTTGACCACTGAAGGTTAGCACGAAATCTTGTTTTCATTATTACTGAGAATATAAGCTTATTCGGAAGGTATTTCACATGCAGATACAAGGAACTGTTTTAGTGTACATAACATGTGTGCTTAACTTTGCAAATGAACTTTGCATAGGTGCCGGAGATGTCGTCCAGAGCAACAGCCCTGGCCAATTCCTCAGCGAGCGCGAGCCCTCACAGCCAGCAGCAGTTGCATCGGTGCGCCCATATCATCAGGGTGTCAAACGCACCCGACTACGGAACAAGGTAAAGGCAATTGCATACTGGCAGAGAAGTGTTGCAGGCCATGTTTCTTATATATTTCGAACTGTCGCGTAGTAGCCATCCTTTCTATGATAGAGTGTGTTCCCAGTACTTGTGTTTTCTTTAGAAACGTGGAAAACATGTATGACCACGCTTTTAATCTAGCTTGGCATCCATGTCGCAGGAACATCCTGAGACAATGCAATGACTGATATTTTTGACAGATTTTTTATTTGCGTCATTGCTTTGCAGATGTGGGGAGCATTCGCACGGCCCGGACCTGTAGCGCGAAGACTAGCCCTCCAACCAGAGTTCATGGTAAGTTTTGATGATGTGCATTGCTTAGGACAGTCTTTGAAGATTACTTTGTCGCATAGTACTTGACCGGCTATAGCTGGTTCAGCTTTTTGCGACCACTCTGTCTATTTGTTTCCTGTGTTTTGTTTTTTGTAGTGGATCACACCTACGTGATGGATGGACATGGTCTTCCTTCTCGAGAAAACAACGTGTGGGCGCCCGAACCTTCCCCTACTGAATATGATGCTTCGGTGACTTAGACTTCTGCAGTTTCTCACCAACGTAGGTATCTGTGATGATGCACAAAGCTTACTTGTACTTCCACATTTTCTACAGTGGAGGTGCATTTCTCCTTTCATTGTTTCTCAAAGCGTTTCATAATTGCTTTTGCTTTCCCCTTGCATGATCCTGTGCTACCAGTACCGAGGGCAAGGGGAAGATGGACGTGTTGAGGGCCAAACTTCGACACCTTCGGAAGCACAACAAGAGACTCCAGCAACGACCGCAGCGACGGCGTCAAATGCTGACTGTCACTGAGATAGTTGAAAGTGTACGTAGCATTGTGTATCCAACCATTGCTGCCCTTGTGAAAGCTCAGCTGAAGATGAGCCATGCAAGCAGGTTTGGCAGGTGGTGGTGCAGCCAGAACAAAGCCCTTGCCTTGGGCTTGTACTTTCACAGCCCTAAGGGTTACCGTTACTGTAGGCAATTGTTGAGGCTCCCATCCGTTATAGGTCGTTACAGCTTTGGCTTCGGCGTGTTCCCCTGAGGGTTGGTTTTTAACCAGAAGTTTTCGAACTTGTCAAAAGACGTGCAGCTTCTTTTTCACCAGAAGACAAGCCATGTATCATCGTTTTTGACGAGATGCACGTCACGAAAGAGCTCTCTTACAACCCCTCTGCGGACAGGTTTGAAGGGTCCGAAGAAAGTAGCACTGCAAGAGGCCATAACCTCGCAAACAAAGCTCTTGTGTTTATGGCTAAAGGCATTCACACGCCTTGGAAGCAGCCACTTAGCTATTTTTTTTGCTCATGGGGGAACACCTGCCAATATTTTGCGAGACCTCCTTTTCTACGTCGCCCACTCGAATGACTGGACAGGGTGTCTACCAAATCACTTATTCTAAATTCCCAAATTTTCCCAAGGTTTTCCTGACTATTTCAATAAAATGTTGACCGTTTCTTCGGTTCAGGGAGTACTTCGTGGCCTGCGCTGTCTAATGATGTGTCGAGCAACGTTATTCAGCGCAGCGGCACCAACGTGCAATCATCGGGCTTCGTTGCACGCTGCCGTTGCACGCTGCCGTTGCACTTTCACTTATCATTCTTACTGACTTGGAACTTTTTTATGGTTTCCTTGATATTACCGTGTCCTTTCAATATAACCCAAATTACTTGAGAATTTTATGTTTTCCAGGTTCAATGTGCACTTGTGCAGTGTGACGACTTGAAATATAAACCTGGATTAATGTTTGGTTGTTACAGGTATACAAAAGCAGATCAAACTGCGATGAAAGGTAAATCAGTGAGTCAGTATGGTGCTAACAATTCGCAACGGAGCAAATTCATAACCTTTTTCTAATGCTTTTTTTCCTGTCAATTTGTGGCAGTTTCTTGCGTACCTGCGCTCACATAGACAGTCAAGCTGTGGAGCACAATATGTTTGTGGCGAGCGCACGTACTATAACGAAAGGTCTCAATTTTAAATCTCTTGAAGCATTAATTCATGTGGACATTCAATTGCAAAAGACATGCATGGCCCCGCACTTCCATTTGTGGTTGATATGGTTAAATCTAGTTACGAGCTCTCAATGTGAACAGTGCAAGATAAATGCGTAAACGTGCCTCCTGTTGAGAGTATTAAGCAAGGTCATTAAGTGCGTGTATAGAGTTGTCCAAACCTCCTTTCACTATGTTTTCAACACCATATCTCTATACTTAAGTGTCATGTGGTGGTGTTCTAAGTTTGTATATAATAAACTGTGTAAACCAAGCTTATGCCGTTTTGTCTTTCTTGGCAAACAAGCCATAGGGACAATAAGTATGCCATCATAGGCGTGCTGTGACACCCTGCTTAGGAAAGGATAGTAACTTATTGGTGGTTTGCAGAACTGATAAAAAAACAGGTTCTTTTGAAAGTAAAATTACATGGGAGTGATTGATATGTACAAACAAGACTATGACGCGGGAAGCAAGGTATGAAGGACGATACTTGCGCAGGCATGTAGAACGTCTAAAAACAAAAACATTTCAGAAAAGATGGTCAAAGTGCAGGCGAGCTGGTGTAGATCATACATAGTGGAACCTGAGACTGAGGCATGCAAGGAAAACTTCGAGGACGAGAAAAGAGGACTAGACACCGTCTAGTCCTCTTTTCTCGTCCTCGAAGTTTTCCTTGCATACCTCAGTCTCAGGTTCCACTATGTATGAAAAACATTTCAATTTCGCGCCACCGGCGAAAATTTAAGTTTCGCGCCAAAAACAATCGTGACGTCACGATCATGAGGAAATTGCGTCTGTTTGTGTTTATTTTAAATAAGGCGTCACTTCCTGCACGTCACAGGCGAGCATGACTAATGAAAATGCCGCACATCTCACAGATGGCGCTGCGCCCCATGAGCCGCCATCTTTGCGCCTATGGGCTTCTATGGAAGCTTCGCTACCATCTATACATATACCTTGGATAATGTACGGACTTCCATATCGACGCATTACACAACACCACCTTCAGAGACTTAATAATCTCCTGAGACGCATCACCCGCATCACCTCGGGATTCCCAGCTATGTGGCAAATACTTTCGTAGAAGGTACGGAACTATACACGTAGAAGGAACGGAACTATCACAACAACCTCAGCGAACGACTATGTTTGCATCAAGAAGAACGGTCCCATCGCTTGACTACCTCCACCCAAGGTCGTGCTATACTGGAGCTTATGAGACAGAACACTTTAAACCTACCCCCATACCACCTTCCGAACCGCCATGGGACACACTTCCATACATCGACGTGAGACCCATACCCAAGCATATGCACCCTGTCAATGACGCCGACCGACGAACAACGCACAGCCGCAGACAACAGGCAAGCTCACACTGACCTGCTCTCGTACCAAGCCGACGCCAGCTGCGCAGCCAGCAAAGTAGTCACCGCCAGTACAGATCCGTATGGCCACACAATCATCAACCATTACCACGACCGTTCCTTATGTGGCAACTGCAGAAATAATGGCCATAATACAAGCAATCACCCAACACACGCACCTCTCCCAGAACATCATCATCCGCACAGACTCCCAGGCTGCTCTGATCGCCTTCCTTCGGAACCTGCTCCTCCTAATATACTCAGCAATCCTAGCTTTCTATGGACAGCACCATCTCACCATATATGTCCAGCTTGAATGAACGTCAGGCAATTCTTCCTCTCTAGGCAACGCCCGAGTCCACTCTGAGGCCGCGGTCCGCTGGTGCTCCAATACTTCCCAGGCTTGGCCCGCGACATACCTGCCCGAAGTGGACCGGAGTTAGCTCCATCGAGAGCAAAGGGCCTTCCTCAAAACACTTCGGACAGACCGCAGAGAACTTCCAGGACCACCGGACACTTTGCTGACAAAGCGGCCCACGCTCGTGGGACATGCACAAACTAACTCGCTACCAAATTACTTTATATTGCACCGAATACAATACACCTCATTGCCAGGTGTGCGGCTCCATACCCACGCTCACCCACACATACTGGAAATGTTCGAGAGCTCCAACGCCACAACGCCGTTTAGTTCACTCCTGACATAGGATGGATGGATGGATGGATGGATGTTACTGGCTATACCCTTTGTAGCGGGTGGTAGGCTTGCGCCACGTAGCCTAAGTCTAAGAAAGACAAACATTTGATTTCTCGCGCCCTTCTAAGCCAATTTTCTACACCCTAACTATCACCAGGTAGTGTGGGATATCACCAGGATGACCTTTGGGGGATTGGGCAAAAAAACTAAAAACATCACCCCCACCTTTTCCCCCGGCGAGGGAGTCGCCAATTTTCCTCTGGTCAGACCTTGTCGGCGTTACCCCAGCACCGGACCCACTTGGAGACAGGGTTGAGACTTTTGGCCGGAGCCACGCGGGAGGAGTCTTAATTTTCCTCTGTCCCGCCTGTCCCCAGCTGTGGTAGTTAGTTCTGCATCATTCAATTTTTCTTAGATAATTTCCACCAATCTTCTAATCGCCTCTTTGTGATTGTAATCCTCTTCTCCTCCGTTTCTCCATCGTCGCCAGCAAACCCCAGGGCCCCGGCCAGATCTGTTACCCCTTCAGGGAGTGCAGGACGAAGCCCCGTGCACTTTAACACCAAGTGCTCAAGTGTCTCACTCTCATTATGGCAGGCAGCACATAATGTGTCTATCTCCTGAAATTTAGCCCTATACGTCCTCGTTCTCAAAGCCCCCGTTCTCGCCTCGAACAGCAAAGAACTTCCTATTGAATTGTCAAACACATTTTCCTTTCTTATGTCCTGGTTTCGTGACCTGTACACTGTTAGAGCTGATTTATCCTGCATTCTTTCCTCCCACTTTTTCCTCTCTGCCTCTTTCACCCCCTTTTCACTGAAGTAGTCTGTTCAGCCCCATCACCAGTGTGTAGGTATTTAAATGTAAGCTTTCGGGTTCGGTTTGTCCATTTTGTGTTTAAACTTTTCATGTATAAATACTTGAATACCTTCCGTGCTCACCGCGTATCATCCATTTCGGTCAACCTTTGTTCAAATTTCAACTTACTAACTGCCTCCCTGCTCTCAAAAGACGACCATCCCATGTTCCCCCTGTACTCCCTCATTTGGTGTTTTTCCATCTGGTCCCAGTGCCAACCTGCCTACGCTTCTTTGTCGAATTTCTAATCCTGATTGAACCTCTGATTTCATGCACAGCACTGCATTGCTAAAAGACAGCCCTGGCACCATCACTCCTTTTCATATACCTCTGACTACTTCATATCTATTATAGTTCCATAGCGCCTTCAGCTTCATAATTGATGAATTTCTTTTCCCTTTTCTAATTATATTCTCCTCATGTTCCTCTAGATATTTCGTTCCCTCATTGAGCCAGACTCCCAGATATTTGTATTTTCCTACTTGGTCTATTTCGATGTTTTGTATACTCAGGGGTTCCCTCTTTTCGTCGTTAAACACCATTACTCCAGACTTTTCTCTACTAAAACTCATGCCCAATGTGTCCCCTTCCTCTCCACATATTCCAGCTAGTTCCTGTAACGTATCCTGGTTATCTGCCATAAGTACTATGTCATCGGCATACATCAGTCCTGGCATTACCTGTACTACATTTCTCCCTCCTTCCATATAACTCACATCAAAACCTAAGCTGCTCTTCTCTAATTTCTTTTCCATTTCCCTGAGATATATCATGAAAAGCAGAGGTGACAGTGGACAGCCCTGCCGGAGCCCTCTTTTTATCGCTGCGGGTATGATGTAGTTTCTGCCTCCCATGCTATAATTACCTTATTGTCTGTATACACCTGCTAAAGAAAACCCGACCAAATATGCATCTAAGTTATATTCCCTCAGCTGACTCCACAGTTTTTCCTGGCTCACATTATCGTACGCTCCCTTGATGTCCAAATAAGCTAACCACAAAGGAGTCTGGTTCTTCATTGCTATTTCTATACATTGTGTGGTGACGAATAAGTTATCTTCCAGTCTTCTATCTCTTCGGAATCCATTTTGGAGCTCACCCAGTATTTGATTTTCTTCTACCCATTCCTCCATTCTCCGCTTTACTATCTGCATAGCTAATCTGTATAGAACTGAAGTTACCGCTATTGGGCGATACGACTTAATGTTGTCTTTGTTTCCTATAAAACACATGGGAGGCCTGGGTTGCTCATCTTGGCAAAACCACCTGCTCATGGACCACCATCCTTCACCACCTGGTAAGCATTCTGGGGCTCCGCGATTGCGACCTCAACAAGAACGCAGACCCGGACAGGGGTCGTACAAATAAATGTTTTTTTTTCTCTTTTTCTTTCTGTCCTAAAGCAGCTCAATGTGCGGATAAAAAAAAAATGTCCCTCAATGCCTTGTTTTTTGTGCCTAATAGTCCGTCCGGCTTCAGAAACTCGCCCTTAGGACCGGAAAAGACGCAGTGGACGCCACCGCGACGGCACCAGGAGCGACACCGTGGCCATGGTCAGGAATTTCTTGATGGCTGCACGTGTTTTAAGTATGAGTTCGTCGTTTCGCCAAACGTGTGACTTACAGTGTATGTGCGACTGTATGTTACGCCCACACATTTGGAAGATCGAAGCTGCCATGCATTTCAGGAATATTACCAGAGGCATTGCGATTAACAGAAAATATTTGTTATACCGGAAAAAATCGGTTGCCGCCATTTGGTGTGATCGTTTCTCTCTACAGGTACTTGCTCCCGGGTTTGAGCAGATGTTGTATTTTATTGTCCTTTAGATATTTAACTTGCATGCAAAACTTAATTACTTATGATTTATGTTGAACATGCATGTAAAACGTAATTATCAATGACAACAAAAACGCCATCGGCCTGTTGAAAATAGATCATACTGGTCGAGTACCAGCGAAGAAGTGTTGATCAGCACCATGGCAAGCCTGCACACGAGATCGGGGCCCGCGCTCGTGGACGGCGAGCGTGGAGCTCGTTCACTTTTTTTTATTACCATTTTTTTACCGCATCGAACGCACGTCGGAATTAAAGCTCTTCAGTTTTGTGAAGCTGCCGCTGTTCCTGGGTCTTCATATCAACAAATTTGGTGCCGAAACCCGGGAGTCAAGGTCCGGGACATCACACGAGAAGACTCGGCAGCGCAGTGGATCCCCATGGAAAGGCTGAAGGCTAAAAGAACGACCCGACGGGCGCAAAACACAAGACTCATCAACGAGGCAAGTGCTCTCTTACAAAATCAAGATTCAACGATTAGCCAGATTACCACCCTAGCCGAAAGATTGCGCGCCAATAACGATGAGCTCAGGAGGTTGAACGAAGAGTTTGAGGGACACATCCCGGACGGTTCGTTCGAAACCGAATTTCAGGCAGTCGTCCAATACGAAGATGAAGCGACTGCCACCATCAGTGCCCTCCGATGCAGAAAAGATCTCCTAGATCAGATATCGTCTCGAGGGGCCCCTAGGGAACCTAGTCGTCACCCAAACGACACCCAAGGCAGCAGACAAGCTGGAACTAGGTTACCGAAGCTCACCATTACGCCATTCAAGGGTGAAATATCAAAGTGGTCAGCGTTCTGGGAACAGTTCGATGAAACGATTCACAAGAACCCTACACTGTCCACCAGCGAAAAGTTCGGCTACCTTCGAATGTACTTGGGCGGAGAAGCGGAAGCAGCTGTGGCTGGACTACCAAGGACAGAGACTTGCTACGCGGATGCAATTGAGATCCTCAATCGCCGTTTTGGAGACAAGAAACGATTGGAGCAGGAATATTTCTCCAGTCTGAGGCTGATTTCACCTGTCAAGTCAGCCAATGATACCGCAGGTCTACGAACGATGTTCGACCAGGTACAAATCAATATACGAGGCCTCCAGACATTGGGTGTAAATAAGTCAAGTTTTTCATCGATGCTCTGCGATATTTTGATGCGAGCTCTTCCACGTGACATCGTCGTGAACTACCACAGAACCGCTCATTTGTCTGCGGCGACTGCCATGCCTGGCCCCAGCAGCCAACCTGACCGCTCAGAACTGGATCGACTACTTGATTTTCTATCTATCGAGGTCGAAAGTCGGGAGAAGAGCGAGTTTAAGATCACAGAAACGAAGAACACAACGACCACGAGATATGAGGACAACATAGCTCGACGTGAATCGTCTAGACCGACCTCATCGGTGCTCTACAACAGACCCTCACCACATAAAACGAGATGCTGTTTCTGCAACGGAACAAGCCATAGTTCTGCAGACTGTTCTTCCTCTCTTCCCCTGGACCAGAAGAAACAGCGTTTGACAAAAGAGATGAGATGCTTCAGATGCACTCTCAGTGGCCATCGAGCAAGAGACTGCAGACGAAAGATCAGCTGTGCCACATGCGGTGGAAGACACGCTAAGTCCATGTGTGACCCGACACGAATCAAAGCTAAGGAAGGTAAATCGGACCCACAAAACAGCATGACGGTTTGTACTACATCAATCCACCGAGAATTCAGAGAGTCCGGAGTGGTACTTCTGCAAACCTTCCGGGCATGGGCTGTCAGCGGTACCTCATGTAGGTATGTTAGAGGTGTTATCGACGGAGGCAGCCAACAGACGTTTGTCACCGAGGATCTGTCAAGACACCTTCAGCTTAAGTGCGTTGGCTACACCAAGATGGCGCTCAACACGTTTGCTTGTGCTTCAACTCAACAGTGCAAGAAGCGTCGTGTAGTGGAGCTTGAACTTAGAAGCCAATTCAACATGGACGGATGCAAGATCGAAGCGATCGAGATCCCAGTTATATGTCAAGACATATCTACCTTAACGACGGATTCAGTCTTCGTAGCTGACATGGAGAAAAATGGAAAGTTGATTGCCGATCGCCTCATGTTTCCAGCGGTTGCCGCACAACCAGGCATCGGTATTTTGATTGGCTCTGACCAAATGTGGGGCTTTATGACTGGTGAAGTCACTCGGAGTAAGACCTGCAGCACCCTTGTTGCATTAAACACCAAGCTTGGTTGGACCTTCCAAGGACGGACATCCATCCTGAAGTCGCAAAAAACACACTCGAGCTTGGTCGTCTGTGTCCTGCAGATCACCGGTACAGAAAAGGTTGAAGGCGTTCTCCGGTCATTCTGGGAGTTAGAAAGCCTGGGAATCACAGATTCAGAAGACCAGAAGTCCGAAACAAGCCAAGTGATGCGCCATTTTGAGCAGAACATTCGCCGGTCTGGCACACAGTACGAAGTGGCATTACCGTGGAAGGACAATATAGGTGTCCTTAAGGACAACAAGCAAGTAGCGATGACGAGACTTAGGAAACTAGTAGGTCGACTCTACAGAACTGACTCCCTAATACTTCATTACGACGAAGCTATCAGAGAGTATCTGATAGCGGGTCACGCTGAAGTGGTACCGAACGAGACAACTGGTGAAGAAGGCAGACTATTTTACGTGCCACATCGCGAAGTCATCAGAGAAAATGCGCTGACGACACGACTTCGAGTTGTTTTCGATGCATCCTCGCACGCAGCTGGCTGCAAGTCTCTGAACGAATGTTTAGAGAAAGGAGACAACCTCTATCAAGACCTTCTTGGAATTTTGCTGCGATTTCGGGTGAGCCGCTTCGCCATAACCTCAGACGTCCAGAAGGCATTTCTTCAAATATCTGTCACAGAAAGGGACAGAGATGCATTTCGTTTTCTCTGGTTTCAAGAGCTACCGTCTTCGACCTTTAAAGATGAAGAGGTACAGACGTGGAGGATGACGAGGGTTCCTTTTGGTGCAACCTGTAGTCCATTTCTTCTGACGGCTACGATCCTCCAACACCTGAAAAATCTGCCGCCTGAAAAGGAGGAAGTGGCTGACGTACTTCGTAACTCCTTCTACGTCGACGACTTGGTTACTGGCACAGCTACCGAGCACGAAGCCATCAAGTTGTACCATGACGCCAAATCTATTATGCAGAACGCAGGAATGACTCTCCGAAAGTGGACGACGAATTCACAAGCACTGAAAGATGTGCTACTTCGAGAAGAGGCAAATCCAGAAAACACTACGCCTATCCTTGAACAAAGAACAATGAAGGTTCTGGGAATTGTCTGGGATCCAGAGAAGGATGTCTTGAAGTTTGCGTTGCCAATTTTACAAAAATTCCTAGAGTTGAATGATGGCACTAAGCGATTTGTTCTACAAGCAGCATCTAGGATTTTCGATCCCCTGGGGGTCTTGTCGCCCTTCACAATCCGAGTGAAGACACTGTTTCAGAAGCTATGGGCAAGAGGAGTCACTTGGGACAGTGCTCTACCCGAGGATCTAAAGAACGAATGGCAAGAATGGTGTCGTGACCTTCCAAAGATGGATGCACTTGTCATCCCCAGATTCGTGTTCCAAGCAGGACAGGGCAAGGACACCCGGATTCATATTTTCTGCGACGCAAGCCCAACTGCATATGGAGCTACAGTGTACGTAACAACGAAGTCATCGCCACCTGAACAACCTACACTTTTATTGGCAAAAGCTCGGGTTGCTCCAATCAAGAAGCAGACTCTTCCTCGCCTGGAACTTATGGGAGCCGTCATCGCATCGAGACTGCACAAATATCTTGAGAAGACCATCCCATGCATTCCGTATGACTATACGTTGTGGACGGATTCTCTCATCACACTGGCATGGATCAAGAGCGACCCCAGCAAGTGGAAGACTTTCGTGTCCAACCGAGTTGCCGAGATACAAAGGGACACCGATCCTTCTCATTGGAAGTACTGTCCGGGAAGTGACAATCCAGCGGATTTGCTTACCCGTGGCATCACAGGTTCTCGACTGGTGTCGAGTGATTTATGGTGGTCAGGACCAAAGTGGTTGACTGAACACGAAAATGAATGGCCTGATCTGAGGTCGAGTAACGAAGCGCAGACTGACTTGTTGAAAGAAGAGAGAAAAACAGTCCATGTGATACTGCAAACAACACCACCTGAACCACTGTTAGATCTGACGAGGTACAGTGAACTTCATCGGGCTTTAAGAGTGACGGCGTGGTGCCTTCGATTCCTGAAGAACTGTCGAAATGGCAAACCGTCAAGTGGACCACTGGGTGCCGAGGAAACCACTGAGGCCGAACTATACTGGATCAACAACGTTCAGGACAGTACTTACTCAGACGAGATAAAATGTCTCTCGAAGAAAGAAAATGTTCACAAGCAATCGTCTCTAGCACAGATGAGTCCATTTGTGGATAAAGACAATATCATCCGGGTTGGAGGCCGGCTTCAGATGCTGCCAGCATCGGACAATGTGAAACACCCAATCATATTGCCAAGTGAGCACTACTTCACAACCCTGGTGGTACAGAACGCCCACTGCAAGGTTCTTCACGGAGGAGCACGAGACACGTTGGCGCAACTCCGAGAACGATTTTGGATTATAGGAGGAAGAAGATTGGTGAAGAAAGTGATCTTCAACTGCTGTTTATGCAAGAGGTTCCGCCTCACTGCTGACACAGCCCCAACGGCTCCACTTCCCCTTGACCGACTGAAGCAAGGCGCGCCCTTTGATGTTGTTGGCGTAGATTTTGCAGGTCCTTTGTATGTCAAGGCAGCAAGCGGCTGCGTGAAGTCCTACGTTGCACTTTTCACTTGTGCAGTGTCTCGCGCCGTTCATCTCGAACTTGTTTCTGCGATGTCTACAGAAGCTTTTCTAATGGCTTTTCGACGTTTCACAGCACGGAGAGGATTGCCAACAACGATCTATTCTGACAACGCACTAACATTCAAGAAGGCATCGAAGGACCTATATGCGTTGTTTAGAGCGATGCAAGAAGAAGATTTTACATCTCATCTTGCCAACAACCGAGTAACATGGAAGTTCATTGTTCCCAGTGCCCCATGGTGGGGAGGCTGGTGGGAGAGGCTTGTGCGAACGGTCAAGACCACCCTACGGAAAGTACTAGGGAGGGCATGCCTAACCTCTGAAGAATTATCCACTGTTTTGACCGAGGTTGAAGGAATAGTCAACTCCCGACCTCTAACAATGGACAGCACAGACGCCACGGAGCCCAAGCCAATAACCCCAGGAGATATCTTGCTTGGGAAAAGATTGACGTGCTTGCCCGGCCCAACAACAAAGACGGAGCACCAATCCAAAAGAACAGACCTACTCAAGAGGATCAAGTATCGACGGTGCTTAACGGACAACTTTTGGAAACGCTGGCAGCACGAATACTTGTTGCAGCTTCGATCGGCACACCATGTGCGACCAGCTTCTGCGTCAACCCTAAGTGTAGACGACGTTGTTCTTGTGCATGATAGTAATGCACCGAGACAACTGTGGCAAATGGGAAGAGTGCTGAAGACCCACAGAGGAAGAGACGGTAACATACGGTCCTGTCAGGTAAAACTGCAAAATGGACTGATTACCGACCGACCAGTTCAACGCCTTTATCCCCTGGAGGTCAGCACGTGACTCATTTCGCGGTCGGGATGGTGTTGAAAATAGATCATACTGGTCGAGTACCAGCGAAGAAGTGTTGATCAGCACCATGGCAAGCCTGCACACGAGATCGGGGCCCGCGCTCGTGGACGGCGAGCGTGGAGCTCGTTCACTTTTTTTATTACCATTTTTTTTACCGCATCGAACGCACGTCGGAATTAAAGCTCTTCAGTTTTGTGAAGCTGCCGCTGTTCCTGGGTCTTCATATCAACAGGCCAACCTTAAACTCATCGGAAGCGCTACACTGCACGGTGGTGGTAGTAGTAGTAGTAGTAAATTTTATTTTGTCCGAGATGGGGTTTAAGGAGGAGAGGAGTGGGGAGGCCTGTCCTCTTCTTCCTCAGGCGGCGGCCAGGCCTTGGGCTTTGGCGGCGTCTTCGGCCATCTGGACGACCCGGGGTTGGAGATCCAGTTCTGAGCTAAGCAGTACAGTCTCCCACTGCTCTAAGGCGGTAATGGGAGGGGGAGGTAATGAGCTTGTGCGCTTTCGGTACTTGTCAGGGGGCACGCCCACATGATGTGGTGAAGATCGGCCCTACCTGCGAATAATGTACAATCTGCTGTATATTGTCACGAATGTTGAGATGACGAAACAAAAATAACTGAAACGTTTAAAGGGATGCTGAACCGAAATCTAGATTCCACAAAACACGCGGCAAAAGCGTGCAACGGGATGCTACAAACACCAAAACATCACTCATACAGCGATATCTCGAACGGATGACTGTATTTTTCAAAAAAAGGAGGCGCATTTGAAAGAAATGCTTACGCCATGTTTCTCCGAGAAGGAGAGGGAACGGCATCGCGTCTTCTCCGCCTCGCCGCCTTGAGGAGGCGAAGTGAAGAGAGGAGGAAACAAGATATCAAGATATCTTCACGTCACGCGCCTCGTCGGCCTGGTTCAATCTCGACCCCTTTTTTCAAACATACGGCCGTCCATTCGAGATATCGCCTTACGAGTAGTGTTGTAGGGATTGTAGCTTCCCGCCTAAATCTCCTACTTGGTTTTTTTGAAATCTAAATTTCGGTTCACCATCCCTTTAATGAGGCGGACTTGTACCCAGAACCAAGAAGGAAACACAGGATAACAACAGAGCGTCGGGGGCGTCGAAGTCGGCGTAACAGCAGGATCGAACGCTGGGGCGAGACTGACTGCGGCTCGGCACGCGGAGCACCTTATGTGCACGCGTGGGCTTCCGGAACAATCGGTGTAGACTGTTCGGCGCGCAGAACATCCAGACATCGAACAAGCAACAGGATTCTCGAATTTACCAGAACACTAAATTGTCAAAACAAACGAAAGGCGCGTCACTCCCAGGAATCAACCCCTGGCTCTTCGCGTGGGAGGCAAGCACGATAACCATTACCGGGGTGGACACGTTGTAACATCCGAAAGCGACGTAGGTGATGATGGGACCCTCGGCGTCGGTTTTTCTAGGTGCAGGTTTCATCTGGCTCTTCTAGCGAAGCCGGCAGAGAATGTCGACAGCCTCCGGTCCGTCGCTCGCTGCCCCATTCACTACGATGCAGCAGGGGCCCTGCTCTAGGCTGATCTCCCAGACGCGGAAGGATCTGCCCCGTTCCATGTGGATGTCGCCGTTGGCGTGGACCGTCCCACGTCGGTCGCAATCGCGGAGCCCACGAAGCCCCTTCGGCTTTTTGCCGTTTCGCCGACTGGTCACCGCCGGTGCCGTCGTCTCCATGAAAGGCTACCTCGGCTGTCTGACAGGCCGAACCAGTGCCAGCCACCCTGAGCATTTGGGGAAACGGACGGGACCGTGCTTCCTCCTGGTAAACCTCCTGGGGGACGCTATTTATGGCGGTCTTTCCAGGGAGCCGTTCTTCACCGAACAAAGTGTTATAACAACACACAACGAACAAACCCTCTGCCGCAGATTCTGGCAGCGGGTATAGCATATTCTGCAAAATTGCTTGCCGACGGAATCGTGCACCGTGCGGCTAACTCGGCGAGTCCACATTGCGGAGCTTGCTCCTGCAGGTGGCAACCTCATGAGTATAATCCGCAACCTCATGGGAGTAATCTTCCGGACCGCGAAGTTCATGCCCCTTCAAGTCGGCACTTTAAGTTGGGCCAGACTCCTTGTTTGTATCACGCCGAGTAAGGCAATAAGTAAGACACGACACTCGCGTGTTTATCTCGGTGGGTCCCTTTTACCTCAGAGCAAGCGATGCGGCAAAACCACTAGTTGCGTTTCTCAGAGGGTGAGTTTCCCTCGGGTCTAGGTAACGATAGCATAAACTCAGTCGACCCGTTGCCAAGCGAAGGAATCCAAAGCCCGCGGCGGTATGCGCATACCATACACGCGGTCCACAACGGCCGCGTATACCGTGTGCGACTCGATGTACGCGTCAGCGTCCGGTCCCTTACACATGCATCCGGGCTCTAGTGATTCGTCGGCCCTTGGAGGGGTGGCAACTCAGCGAGCACGCCCGCTTTAACCATTCGCGCCTCAAGGCAAGCTGGAGAGCTACAAGCCCACCGGAATGTCTCCCACCTCGTCTCCGGCCAGGTCGTAACACGATATAACTTATGAAAAGTCCTGCTGTCGCTGCCATGACCAGCCAGAGCGGAGTCGTAAAAGCACTCCATAAATCACATTCTTAGTTTTCTTGGAACCACCGCCCTGAGGGGAGTGTCGTCTCACAGGACGGTAGTTGGGATGACGCAAAGCAACAAACTGTCTTGACCCAGCAGATACGAATCGCAGTGCTGATTAACTCGCCTGCCAGCGTTCCCGGAGTAAACTGGTATTCCCGGAATTTTTTCGACACCCGCTGAAAAAGCCGTCTTCTCCCCGGGCCTCGGTAAGCTCTTTCTGGCTCATTAGTGCCCCCCAAGCAACGATCTTTGGAGCCGCCTTACAGCGCGCCCTAAATCTGCAGCGATCCCTGGCTGTTACACTTCGCACCAGCCATCACCCTGCCTTCCAGCCAGCAAACATGCGGTGCCTCTTATCCGCCTTTGAAGACTTTCCTACATTTTAGACACACTCTTCGTCACCCTACACCCCCCACGCCCCCTCCGCCTCCCCCGGTTGCAGCACCTGCTCCCAACTGCTATTCATTCGAGTTCTTTGGATACTTGACTGAAAGGGGACACCAACTGAGGTCTGCTGTGAGGCAAGTTGCCGAAATTCCCTCCGAAATTTTCTCGACGTCATCGTTAGCGTTATTGAACAACCCTCTCAACGAATCCATAGGACTATCTGGGGACGACTAGAAGCATAGGCGTACCGGCCGGGCCCGACGTTGGGCGACAGTTTTATGTGGGGTCGCTCTATAGTAATCGCCTCCCGATCGGTCCGTGCTTCCGTCGTCTCCCAAGGAGTGACACGATACAGCGAAAAGACAGCGAATGGTTTTACTGTACTTCCCGGTTGCCCGTCCTCGAGAGCCGGCAGTCCGGTCCCGCCGACCACTGTTGTCGCCCCTCGTTCAGAGCTCTCAGTCGGACTCCTTCGCCAGGCTTAGGCTAGCTTTTCCGGGCTGTCATGGACGGAGTCACGCTGCGGAAACACTCCTGGATTGTCCTCCTCTAGGCCGGTGTGGCCAAGGTTGGCCTTTCCCGTTGGACCTGGTACGAATCTCACTGGTGGACAGCTTTTAGGGTCGCCATGGGCCAGCCCGGCTCCATCGTTCCTGCACGGCCCCAACCTCACGTAGCACGCTCGTTCACGCGCCAGCTCGTGCCTTTTCGACCGGCCGCTTGTCGCATGCACTCAGACCGACCGTCTTTTACCGCAGTCCCCCACACTACATAAGCACGTAACTTCGTTGATGAACTAGAGTGCCCAACGGAATGTCGTAGGAGGCCTTTCTTCGGAAATGCACATTCAACAATATATTCAATGTGTTTGTTCTACTCTACACATGTATACTTTAGTAAAACAAAGTAACTAAACATAATTACTCGATCCTCGTTTAAAAGTACTAAGCACGTTACTCGTTAATGATATTTAAAAAAAATGAATTACTGCAGCGTAAAAGTAACGCGGTATTTTCTCATTACTCTGAATTTTCCCTTCTCCTGAAGCAGCCGCCGCTTTCTAATATTTTGGCATCAATAATAATTCCTCGCGTTTTAACGCATCCATGCATGGAATAGCTGTGGCGATAGTACAGTCCTGGGTAAGTTACTTTTAAAAAAGTAATTATTTACATATACACATAGCTTGTCAACAAAGTATTTAAGTTATAGTTCCTTCAAAATAAAAGTAACGCGTTATAGTTACAGTTACTTCGTCATAGTGACTTAGTCACTTTCAAGATACTTACGTGCTTTATTTAAATTTAACTATAATGACATTGATGACAACGCACAATGACTACAGTTTATATTTATTACCTTCCTCCTTTCTCTTAAGAGCTTTATTATTCCACCTTCTCAGCTGACAGGAAAGGAAGCAATGAACAAACGGGACAATTACAATAATAGAGAGGGGAGAAGAATGCCAAACCATTTGGAACTGAATAAAGCGGTAAAGACCGTTAGTATCAAACAGGTTAAAGAAAGGAGTGAACAAAAACAACACGAGGTCGTCCCGGAAGGTGTTCGCCTTTCTTTTAATTGTGTGCAGCGCAGAACAAAAGATTCGATCATGGATCACGGGCTCACGAACCTTGGAAAAGTGCAAGTCGACCAGTAGAAGCACCATCTGTGGCCCCGGTCACACAGTGTCTGGCAGCGGCGACTTGCTTTCGCAAAGGAAGGAAGCTATCGCCGCGACTGTCTCGTCACCGATGACACAGGACTTCGTTCAGGTTTAAGAACAGTTCACACGTCGAGCGTAGCAAAAGGGGCGTAGTGCGGTTCAAACAGATACTGATTGGTCGCAGATATCGAGTTCCCGTTCGCCGGACAACGAAACGCAAGTCTTCTGCTCGACGCTGTGTTCGCTTCGCTCAACATCGGAGCATAACAGCTTTTAGGCGTCTACAAGCTGCGTGTTTCCGCGAGGTGACTCTGTCGCTTGGTTGAAGTGGCGGGGGTGTTCGATGAGGCCGAAAAGGTTGAAGACGAAGCTAGAGAGCCACGGAGAGAAAGGTCGAAATAAATGAAATGCAAAATAAACGTTCCCACGCGACGAAAAAAAAAAAAAACCAGAAATAGAAATACGTTTGCTCTTTGCGCCGGCACTTTGCTGACGACGAAACAAAGTTTAGTCCTTCTTTTATTTGGTCGCGTCTAATGTGGGCCCAACCTCCGCACGTTGTCGCCCCGCTGTAGTTTTCACAAAACAGGACCATATTTTTTTTCGCAAAAAGTGTTTGTATTTTTGCAGATACTTTTTAGTTATTAAAAAAAAGTATCTAAGTGATCCTTACAGTCACTTGAAAAAAATGTATCGAGTTACAGTTAAAAGCTGAAAAAGTAACAGTTTACAGTATTCCGATACAAGTATCGTTATACTACCCAAAACTGCTATAGTGACGTAAATCGCGCACATCTTTTTTTTTTTTTACATTTTTTGGCATCGTAAGTTATATGAGCGAGCTGGGCCAAAAACAAGGTTGGGTACTAGTGCTGAGCAGGTTCTTGTACAGAAGTAAGCAAACACCATTACTCGTTACTTTATCAGCAACTAACAAAATATGTTACTCCATCCTTCTCTTCAAAAGTAACTAAGTCATTACTTTGTTACCAAAATATTAAAGACAAGTAACGCGTTACCTGTAACGCGTCACAGGAAAGTCTGGTTTTACTGCAGATTCAGGGAAATTACGACTCCTCGTCATGTACGAGATTCAGGTTTTTGTAAAGATGACACCCTCTACTGAGAAAACAAAAATTAATGTTTTTTCTTCCGTGCGATAATATTAACTATATATATTGGTCGCGCGCTCTAGCTTCTACTAGCGGCGAGCTTCCTTGCGCCGCACGCGCCGAGCGAGCAATGATAGAGGTGATAGATTTCTGCGCACTAAGAGGCGCAATGCCGAAGCTTGGGAAGCACCGAGCGAAGGGCGTAATGCACATCGGAGTAGGCCCCACACTCTCGCCCCTAGGCTCACTTCCAGGCGATGCAGCCTGTACCGAGAGACACGCGCTCCTTTGTTCGCATTTCATTTTCGCCCGATAGTACATTGGGTGAATGACGTGATGATTGACGATTTCCTAGTAAGCAGATGGTGCGAGACTGCAGCTTTGGTCTCCAGGGAATATTTTTTCGTTTTGATGTATAATTTTCATCATTTTGGTGCAAAACCCACGCTTGCAAAGGCTGGCTTTGATGTCTGCACAGCAGAGGTAGAGTACGAGGACAATGAATGAATAACTACAGACGAACAAGCGTCGAATCTTGAGTGAACTCAAGAGAAACGCGCCCGGACTTGAGGGTATTGTAGGGTCAGACGAGTCCGAGCCTGATTGTTCGCAATGGAGCCCCGCATCGACGAAGAAGAAGAAAATAGATGGTGCTAGGGAGAATTCGGCAACAAACATATAAACCAGCAACAATGATCGCCAACATTTCTTTTTGCGTCATCAAATAAAAACACAGTGTCTGCGCACAGTCCCCGTGCTCCCTGATCCGAGGTGCCTTTTCTTCTCGGGTCAGTGGGGAGTTCATTATGCTAATCCGTATATATCGCGCATCGGTTTCTCAACCGACCGTGGAGGAGAGATAAGGGCACGCTTCTGACGTCCACGAGAGGCGGACAGCGCTGAACTCTCTCCAGTCCTCGGCGGAGCCTCGAGGCCAAACTGAATTATACGCCGCTTATCGAGTGTCGCTTCCAACCAGCGCCGCCGGAAAACGGCGCCACGCTCCACGGTTTGAGGCCCGCAGGACAAGATAGCGATACCGCTCGGCGAAATGGCGCTAAGCTTGAGGGCTCGGAGAGTTAAACGGGTCAGCAGTGTACCGCCTACGTACCAGGTCTGCGCATTACATCATCATTAGCCAGATCTCCGGCCCGCTCAAGTGGCGAACACGCCGAAGCTCGCCGTAAGAAAGCCCGCTAAGGCGGCAGACGCAGCAGCGTCTTGGTGTCTGGACCTGCTAGCAATGCTTAAGGCGCATCGAAAGCGTCGCCAACTGGTGTCTTTAGTGCCCTTCCATGCACCGAAAGCGGTGCCGAAGTGGCAACAAATGGCGTCACAAAAGCCGGAGTGTCATGCTCCCGGATGTCGCGGTCTCGGCGGTTGGGCTTAGAAGTTCCGGCAAAGAGCACGAGCGAAACGCGAGCGTCGCTGTTGTCGCGGCGTTCCAACACCTGGCTGGCGAAGCTTCCGTGGACCGTCGAGCTGGAGAAACACCTGCAGTAGAACAGGCGTCTGCCATATCTATCAGCGCTGCTGTGACGCCGCCAGGATCACAGCCGGTGACAGCATGCAACTTCTATGACGTCATCGGGCGGAAATCGAGAGACCGACTATTTTGGACGCGGTAGACACCAGTCGGAGACATGTTCTAGGCACCCTAGCATTGCGCTCGATGTGATGCACAGCCAGACGCAGGGGCTGTGACGCGGACTCGAGTTAGAAGACACTGCAAGAGTTCATTAAAGACGCCGTTAAAGAAGGGAAGGAGCAGATATTTTCTAGGTGATATTATTCAGCACCATATCAAACAAAACAGTCGTGCCTACCTTTGAATATCTGATGCTTCGGGAAGGCTGCCTGACTGAGAACTTGACACCAGCAAAAACAACGACAACAACGACGACGATGGCTACAACGACGGCGACGACAATAACGACGACAACAACATCAGCAGCAGCAGGACATACTACAAGAGCAACAACAATCACGCATGCACACCCACACACACTCACACACACATATACACACACACATGCACGCCCGCGAGCCCACACACACATACACTGATTGCTTGCACCAAGTTGCCATGTAGCTTACAAAATTATCGTCTGTGATTAGATAAATGTGCGGACCGTTCGAGCAGAACTTATAACTTAAAAAATGTCTATGCTCTTTGAAAACAGCAGTTCGCTGACTCAGGCTTTTATTAAAAGAAATAGAATACAAGGAATTATCAGGAAGGACAACAAGGTTCGCTTGAATTGTTAGTGTATACGTTGTGGTGAATGGGGAGAGATCTAGCCGAAGCGCGAGTTCGTCTGCTTCTTTTGAAGGGGCTGAGGTGACGCCAGAGAGCCGAGCTCTTGATTGGCTCTGACTAATGGATAGTGATTAGACCTCAAGGCGAGCTTGCTTTAAGGTCTACCCACTATTCTTCAATCAGAGCCAATCAGAGCTCGGCGTCTCCGTGACGTCAGCAAAACCACAGCAAAACAAGCAGATGAAATAGCGCTCCGCACTGTGCGTCTCCTTATTCCTTTTACACGTCGCCCGCGTCACGGGAGTAAAGACCGGTCAATACCAACACGAATGCTGCATTGCGGGACCCGGAATACGCAAATTATTACACAACTAGTGACGTTTCACGGTTTCCGGTGGTTGCACTCGGTGTGGAATATTGTTTCATTATTGCGGTACTCGCAACGGCTCTCGGATTTTGTCACAGCCGATTAGGTAGATCGCATGCTCTCTTCAGCCTTCAACGCGTTCAAGGTCCAGTGGACAGGTGTTCGAAACACCCGTTCTTATTTCGCGTAGCGTCGAGCTGTGTGTGCCAAGTTCCCCCTTTGTGCATTTCAGGGCTGCCTAATTGCCGCCAAGCGTTCTGCGAATTGTTATGGCTACAACAGCTTCATGTCAACATTGTGGACTTTTGGCAAACCGTTACCATGTTCCGCGTAGCGTAATACCGGAGCCTTCGAAGCATGCTTCTAAGCGCGCCCCGCGGTCACGGTGTCAACCAAGCACGCGCTTAAAAGAATACTTCAAAGGCTCCGAGAGTACGGTTCGCGGCACGTGGTAACAGTTTGCTAAAAGTTTCCATTGTTTTCGAAAGCGTGAGCTCCACGTAAGGACGATTCACACACTTGAGTTGAGGCCGACCGAGTGCTACACAACGGCTTGCGGCGTTAATCATTCTACGGGTTGCTACGGCGATAGCTGCGTCGGCTTCAACAAAACCGGTTTCTAGTTCGTTTTGTTGGAGCTGACGCGTAGCTGTTGTCATAGCAAACCGCAAAAGGAATAACATCGCAAGGCGTAGCAGTCGCGAGTCGATCGGACTCACGCATGTGTGTGAACCAACCTCTAGGCTTCATCCCCGTCCGTCCTTTTGACGATAGAAATGAATTCCGTTCCTCAACGCACCTCCGTCTTTCTCCGAACGAGGTGGAGGAAGGCGGGGAAGGAAGGCGTCCCGCAGGCGAGGGCTCTCCAAACATTTCGTTTAGGTTCTGTAAAAATGTGTGCCATGTAAAAGTAATCTTTTTTAAAGGAGAATTATATATGCGCTAACTTTTCGACGACACCGTGCCATTGGTACGCGACTGTGAACAAGCTGTCGTAATATACTTTTATATGTCTTTAATCTATAGCAAGTTAAGAAACCAGGAGAAGCTGGTCCTTGAAAGCCCTTCACTTCTTTTTTCTTAGCAGAGCGAACGCTGGAGAGGAGGCGAGTCCCCCTCCAGCCTTAGCTCAGCTAAGGTGGAAGGAGTTAATGTTTTTCCGGGAGGAGCTGCTCCGGGTCTCTTAACCTGCAGAAGGCATTCAGGAAGCTTGATAATATTATTCTCGTCCCTAAACTAGATAGCTATGATTTGCGATCTCTCTATTTTAATTGATTTAAACGTTATCTTCGACGACGCCGAAATTCTGTTCGTGTTTTGTGTACTTAGTATAATCCTTGCTTCTCATTCTCCCATGTGCACAAGGGAAGCAACCTTATCTCATCTTTAGTTTTAGATTTGGCAAATGCCATTTTACTTCATCTGAATAATTCAAAAATATTGTTGTTTGCTGATGATATCAAGCTATTTCGCTCTATTCCTTCCCATTTTGACTGCGCGCTTGTTCACTATTTCCCTTCATCGGTTCCTAAGCGGGCTTCACATAACTGCCTTTTTAAACTGCCTATTTGAACAATAAAAAATGTTAGAGCAGGAAGCGTGACTCCTCCGGTTTACTTAGACCATGCATTTGTCTATGATTACTCGAGTATCCGTAACTCGTTATCTTGGGACTTTTGTGGACTCAGCAGTGACTACAATTACCATGTATCAACCATTCGTAACGACTCCCTTAGGACTCTTAGTGCAATTTATGGTTTCTCAAAAACATATTTTTGTGTGCATGATTTGTGTGGCTATATAGTTTGTTGGTGCGCCCAAAACTTGCATTTGCTGCTAGCGTTTGGTACTGTGTTTATTAATGCGAAAGCATTAGCTGTCCCATGGAGCGAACCGATGTCATCAGCTTTGAATCCTCGCCAAGCGGCACCTTCCCCTGCCCCATAGTCGTCTGTAGCAGAACCCTGATGTATAGGCTCCCATTGGCAGGAACGCGTCATCAAGGAACGGGGCTCTCATAGGCTCTCGTGCGGCGTAGTTCCAAGGGACACCACCAGTGAAACCCTCTGCATGGCGGCGCAGCGCGGGCAGCGGACGGGCCGCCGGTAAGAGGTAGGTAGCGGTGGCCGCATAGCCCGCTCGGCGAAACTTCCGGAGAGGTTGTACGGCCGAGTTTAGCGCGGCGCGGTCACTTCACTAGAGCGCGCGCTCGGCCGTCGGCCGCTACCTCAGGCAGTACCGAAACGTGGCCATCCACGACAGTACGCCGCAGACGAGCTAAAGGAGCGAAAGAACGACATTCATGCTTTCGCATTCAGTGACTCATAAGAAGTGCTTAGGTGCCCTAGGACTTTTTAACCATACGACGTCATCCCCTATTAAACTTGTTTAAAGACGGCTCTTTGGAATTATCTGCGACATGTATTTTGCGGGAAAGTGTTACTACAGCGATGACAGGTTAATAAGGAAACCGGGGTGATGTTTTCTGTGAAACAGACGTCGTTTACTTTGTTTAGTATTTTTACAAAAGGCTGCCAACGCAGCTGCTCGTGCTTCCTTCCAAATTAGTCGCTCTCAAGGCCCTTGTGAATTATAGGTTATGTATCATGCATCACCAATTACTACAGATACGGATATGGAAGAATGATAAATTTGTAATATGTAAGCTGTGTGAAATTCGCCCTGTTCTACGAGCATTCGAGCCCATAGTGTGTCCAGGGCTGCGAATCTGCTTGACTTTTCTGTTTTGTACGTGCCTTCTTTCCATTTATCAGAACGGTGCTTAACTATTTTTGGGCTTAGTGCTATTGGGTCGCACATCAAAAGAGAATTATTATTATTCATGTTTTTACTAAAATTCCGAAACTGAGTAGCTAAATTTCATTCCGCAACGAATAACGGAAGCTGCAAGGAATATGCATTTTGGTGCCCGCCACTCTGATTCAGAGTTTGTTTGGATTGGCTTGGCGCAACAAGCCATCCCAGGAAGTGCAACCTGCCGCTCTGCTGCTCGCATCGGTAACCTATCGGTCTCTTGAGCTGCGTTGCATATTTTCTCGTTGCAAACGTGTTGGGCTGAGCGTCTGCTGCGAATAAAAGGCCACCTGCCAAATGAACCAACGGAGCGACATCGACCCTCAAGCTCTGTAGGGGTGGCAGAAGCGAAACGGCGGGTTCTACGTCGGCTTAGGGACGCCTTTAGAAGTGCTCGTGTTTCTCAAGACAAACAAGCAGGCCCATCACAATATAGAAACCTTGAAAACCATGCTTGGGTAAGATCTAACTTTGAAGATGGGTGAGACTTGCTAGTAGAGGGGCACGAGCACGCAAGACATGTTGCGGGTGGGACGGCCGATTATACTTTGTTGCGACGTAAGTTCGAGCGAAGCAGTATATACAAGCACGAGGCTGCCGTTTAAATAGCGTTTGAACATCACGAATTCGCGTGCATGGCAGTTATAATCAAAGCACGGAGCTCACGCACGTAACTTTGGCTGCGTTCAAACCTAAGTTCTAAAGGAGTATAATAATTGCGTTGCGTGACGTCGTGGGCCACCGCTCTAATGCGTGCCTTGGACAAGTTCATTGTAACAGTCTGCGCCTAGTAACCTTCTATATTCCACATTACTTGATCAGAGGGCTAGCTCCCGAGCTTGGCACAGATATCTAGTAAAATATATTCCCCGGTATAGAAATTCTGCCAAAAAACGCATGAAGCCAAAATTTGGTTTCTAAATCTTTACAGGTACAAAAATCAAAATCTCGTTAAGTTTTTTTAAAAATAAATGTGGTGACAATATTCGCTAACATCACCTGGTGGTTCCTTTTACATATATATTGTTATGATCTAAGATATAAATAACAAAACTAATGCTGCAGGAAGCAAACCTTGTTCGTTTGCTATGTATTTTATTTTAATCTGATAATGGATACCCCCATGTCGTTCCAAAGCTAAATATGTTGCATCTGTGTATATATAAGTACAATATGACGACTAATATGATCTGAAATATGACGACTAATATGATCTTACCTTTTTGGATGGAGAGTGATTGTACAGTTGATGCAGTGTAATCAACCGTGTTCTGGCAGTCTGCAAGAAGTGGAAGCTTAAGTTGCTATTTTAGTGCTGTAATGCTTGTGCGAGTGTAGTTGCGAAGTATGAAGCGAGTAAGCTCGGTTTTGTATGGCTTCTAGCTCATCGATTAGATGTGACTGATGCGGATTCCAGATTGCAGATGCATATTGAAGTTTGGGTCGAATGAGAGATGAATATGCGATCAGTTTTGTGTCCCGTGTTGCAAGGTAGACGTGTCGCCTGCGGAAGCCAGTGGTGTTGTTAGCCTTTGCAATGATGTAACTTATGTGAGGGTCTCATGAAAGATTGAAGGTGAAGTGGACCCCAAGGTATTTGCATGTAGGAACGTTTTATTAGACTTATTGATTATGGTGTAGTTGAATTGTGTTGAAGTACGTTTTATGTTAAAGTTAAAAAAAGTTTTTTTGGGGGAAATTGATTTTCTCTTGCCACTCTTCACACCATGTATGGAGACATGCCAGGACGTTCTGCAAAAGTGCACAGTCATCCAGCCTTTCCATATTCCGATAAATTACGCAGTCGTCGGCATATAATCTAATTGGGGACCAAATACATATCGACAAGTCATTTACATATATATGAGGAACAGCAACGGACCCAGCACGGCTCCCCGAGGCACACCCGATTTGACATTTTGTTGCGGTGAATCTTTATCGATATAATGAACTTTTTTTGTACGGTTAAAAATGAAAGTTAAAATCCAGACAATTACACAAGGGTCCATTTTCAATCAACGGACCTTTAACATGAGACGGTGATGAGGCACATTTTCGAGTGCTTTCTGGAAATCGATGAAAATGGCGTGCGTTTTTGTGTGGGAGTGTACGTTTTTATGTATGCTATTAGTAAACTGGAAGAGCTGTGTTTCGGAAGAGTGGCACCTTCGGAAATCGTGCTAGTTCACAAAAAAGTGAGATTGACAAAGTGAGATCCCACGCGTTACATCCACAAAATCTGGGCTTTGATTAGAAAAAGGTAAACGAATCTTGAAGGGCATACAAGAGGGAAAAGTCGGCCAAACAATTTCAGGGAAATTAAAGTTTCTTGCCAATTTCGAATAAAATTTGAATGCCATATTCTTTACCGTTCGGTTTCCGGATCGACGTGATCGACATTCCCCACAGACTCTGGCGAGTCCGGGAAAATAAAAATGGGCCGGATAGAGGAGTCTCGATCAATACAAAGTTCAATCGCGTTGTTGAAAGTTTGTAGCTTGGCGTCCTTGGTTGACATCATCGGGATGATCTTGGTATCTGTTCCGTTAGCTGCGTCGTACTACGCGACCGTGGCAAGGTACTCATGAACCGCGGCATTCGTGAGTTGCAGAAGGTTACAAAATGATTCCTTCTTTTATTTTCATTTCCTAGTGTGTAGAGGTGCTGGGGCGGCACGTAGTTGCAGCGTCTCTCCTGCTGCCCGGTGGTAATCGTCGGCGTCGGTTTATGTAGAATTAACACTTTCATACATGTTTTACGGCCCGAAACCGCCACATCTTTCCAAGGAGGTCCTTTGTAGAAATCATGCGCTTGCCGTAAAGTTCCTGCCCACCTTGTTCCAATATGGCTCTACTGGGCCTTGTTTTTTCGATATTTTGAAGGACATTTTTGTTCATTATAGTGCCAAAAATTTACTAGTTAACTTTTAAAGTAGTGAAATTAAACATATGGCTCCAATAAGAAACTTTCTAAGCAACATCGAAAACCACTAAATCAACTAATTTTGAAAAGCCTACTGCGCAACATGCTAATGAAAACATATATTTTTATTTATTTATTTAATTGGTTTTTGCAAAGTTGCAGGCAATAATAAGCACCTCACAAATGTCTAAATCATGCTTTCATAATATTATTCAGACAAAGATAGGGTGTCCGATGTTTTCATTCACTTTCACCATTGAAGTAAACTGGTACTATCATCAGTGCAGCATTATATTAGAAACTGGGAAAATGAAGATAAATATAAAAAATCTGTAGCCATCAAGACTTAACTAAAGAAATCTGAGCCACCAACGAAAAATGTTGTAGACTCAGAAACCTACACGCCTGGAAGATAGTGCGGGTCTAAGAGAAAAAAGGCCCGCACGGTTCGCTAATAAATATCCTACACGCAGTCCTCTCACTTTCTTCTGCCTAAAAATAAGACAAACAAAAAACCCTCCACAAAAAAAAAAAAAATACTCGCGGTAAACAAAATGACAATGATTCTTCGTACTAGTCCATGGACGTAGAAACTCCTGGAGGTGACATAACGCAACAAGAGGTGAAGCGGGGCGGAGACTTGCGGTTTGGAGGGACACGCCCCCAACGATGACAGAATCCAAACAGCTGTTTTGGCCACCCTTGAGGGCGTTCCCACTGATTGCGACCTCTACGTTGGGCTTCATCTGGGATTTTCTTGTTCGGCTGGATCGAGCCGGTATTACCGGTATGTCGCCTCCTCTAGTCCTCCTTCTAGTCCTATGGCTACCAGAGTTTCCTTCGTTTGATTAGAACGCCAACGGTGTTTATTTTTGTGTTTTACGTCTCGGATAATGGACGCCTCTGAAAGAACAACAGTCATCCCATTATTTCCTTTCTATTCGTCGTCGTCCTGGAGGTAGCTGAGTAAGCTGAGTTGCCGAGCTACCATTCAGAAGTGTCACAAGTGTGAACGATTTGTTCACACATTCACGTTAAAAAACCCTCTTTCTAGGAAAGTGAACAGATGATAACTACTTATTTCGAGGAGCAAGCTGAGCTTCTTTTCCTATAAATACGAAGACAAATTTTCTGACAACGCACACAACTAATAGTGGTGCGCGTGGTTAGTCATGATTAGGAATGAGGCAGTTCTGCCTTTTAATCCGTTGCCCGCATGGCCGGGGCTCAGCCCCGAGTTGAAGCGCGGGCGTAGACTCGAAAGAGACGCCGCCCCAGCGTAGACCCGAAGGCCCCGTCCATGATTCACGGCGCCGCGACGAAGTCGGGCCTCGTCCTGGGCGACATGTCGGAGCGACTTCTCCTAATTTCGCGCACAACTCTGCAGCACGGCTGCCCTCAAAGATTCATGAGCCGGAATTAAAAGATTAACAATGCAAGAGCGACTCAGCCACACGGCGGGCGGCTTGCCCGGAACATGGTGCGCGGTGTGTACGCAACACCGAGGCCGTTCCGAGACTCCTTGCTCTCGACGCGTTTTTTATAATGCAAAGGAAGACCTCTGCTAATGGAAACACTAATGCAAACACTCGTTAGTAAACTCGATTGCTTGGTGTGTGCTGTTCGGGGACCACATGGGTCTTCCTGGTGCTCACTCAAGGCTGCCCCCCCATGTGGCGCTTTTGGGGCGCACAAGGAGCGAAAGGAAAAAAGAAAGAAAACTAATTCAAATCAGCATGCCTTGCGCCAGCAGAGACTCAGCTAAGGACAACTTACACTAAAACCACGGCCATGTTCGAGGTACCGCGCTCAAGCATTTTGTTCAGGCAGTTTATGAGTACACTTCATCTTAAAAGTCGTCTATATAAAGTTTTGAATCCGGTACAGACTATACCGCATTCAAACCTCCGGTGCCTAGCCGGATATTTCTGGCTAAGGTTTGTTCCCTCCAAAGTTTTGTGTAATATTATTTGGTCGTGACTAAATAAAAAAAAACAAAAAACAAAACGTAGAAGTATATTGGGTTAAGAGGTGAATATTATATATCCTTAAATAATATCTGAACTCCTGTCAAACGTCCAGAGTTTTTCGCAATCTCTTTGAGGATGACAGGTCCGGAGCGTAAAACATGCATGCATGTTTTACGGGTTCTCAATAGATGTATGCTTTCTTGATGTATAATGAAGCGGACGGTCTCTCCCCAGAGCCTAAAGGTAATAATGTTAGTGGATGGTTGAGCACGCAATTATAGCTGAGACTCAAAAGAAAAACAAAAAACGGCAGGGTTGGTCGTCGGGAGTAAGTAAGTGGTTGCAATTTCAATGGCGCTGAACAGACTTTATGCGAATTCTATGCGGGATGTAAAGAGAACAGCGGTATAGGTGAGATGTATTTCACAGTCGAACGGCAATGCCGATTGCCTTCAGGAACCTAATTAGCCCTTCTGAATCCTCCGGAAACAGCTAGTGAATACAATTTTGAAAACAACCCGCAATATAATTTGTGACTTTCAACTTCGGGGAGATTCCCGGGAAGCGTATGGCGAGATTTGGTACATATTATGCATTCGAATATGAGGGAACGCCTCATTTGCGAAATACTCAAGGCAGGGACATCCGTCTTCGACGGATGGTTTGACTTGAACGTTTTGGACGTAGGCAGCTCTACACTGTGTGCAAGACGGGTATGAACCTTGGCATATGACTGACACTCTTCAAATTTGTTTTCTGCGAGATTATGAAAGTACGATATGATCGCCGAGCGTGGCTCTTTATTATCTATTGGGCTTAGATTCGAGAGAAATAGGCGATATGACGTCCGAGCTCGCGAAACAGTCCCAGTGTTGCCACGAACTGCCGCTTGCGATCCCCATTAGCGCGCCAGAGTAAAGCCTAACTTGTACGAAGTTTAGCAATTTTAGGTACCTTACCGAAGCTTACTAAGGTTTTTCTACGAGGCGTCAGCCAGCGACAATATGCTTGTCTTCAGCTTTTTTATGGCTTTTTTTTTCTGGTGCGCCATGTAACTAGCCAAAGTGACAGACGTCAACCAAAACGGACATATATCAACCTAAGTACCAGCATTAAAACCTAATTTTGGCGTTTCTTCGGGAACTGAGTCACATAGAAGCCAGGTGACAACCGAAAAACCAGGCAGTAAGGAAAACTTTGACACTTGATTGTCAACTAAGGCACAAATGCTCATGGTTCTCGTCAAAGATTTTCAAAATTTGTTGTACTTTGACTTGATGGGACTTTCAAAAACTTGAATGGCAAAAAAACAACGAATAGGCCTAAAGAATTATTCAGCTTTTATTGAAAGCCAATGAAACATAATTTGGAAGCCCAATCAGAAAGTGTGTGCTATATTTTGTGAGAAGAGGTGTCATCTCAAGACCCTGGAGTCATAAGGCGCCTCTGTTATGCTCCTCAGTCATTGACTATAAGCATTGGCTGTTAATATTGATGATCAGTGAAACAGAGAGCTCTTAATTTTATTCTATGCCCTGGAGGTGGTAGAGCTTGCTTGATCTAGAAAGATAACGGTATAGTTTTCGGCCTCGTTCATATTGACACTGCCGTAGCTTTGCTTGGCAGCCAGTGTTTACATACATCCGTGCTTACGTGTAGCGCACTTGGGCGCTTATAATGTCTCAGCGATCTGGGGGGCATGGATTACAGTAATCTTAGTTTTAACTCCGCTTACGACAACTGGTATTTTTATATTTATAACAGGGATCAAGCGAGGGCTCAGGCCATTGGGGTCTTGTGCAATTGGGTGGATGGGTGAGCTTGAGGGAGGTTTTCTAGAAGCTGACCAGATTCGGTATCATCTATCCTGATCTGCAATGACCTTTTGACAAGGTTCTTGGTGGAACTATTTCAAATTCTGTTTTATGCAAACTTACTAGTTGTGTAATAATAGCTGTGCGATTCGCAGTCATCATGAAGGTATTCACCCTCTGCGCGGACGTATTAGCCGAACCTTGCTATTGAAACACTCCGGGAAGTTTGTAGAGATACCTTGTGTAGAGTCACAGTCATACATAATGTGGTTAATAGTAATCTTGCTCTTGGCATTTTGATTTGTCTTTGTAATAATACACGTTCTTACGCTTTTGTCAAGTTGTTTCTAGTTTTTATTTTCCATTAGATTTATGTTATATCTTCTGTTCACTTTCATATCCGAGTACTATTATGCGTTTGTTTTTTTCTGAATCGATAGTGACTTTACATGAATCATCTTAATGATGTGCCAGCACAAAAAGTGTTCGCGCGGAAACGCCGGAAATATACGCCCCACTACCTTCGTCGCACTCCGTGCCCAAGGCATAGACTTCGGGGCACTTTTCCATTTTATGCCCCAATCCCAGAACGGCCATCTTTAATGCGTACAAAACGGTTATATTTTTTAAATATATAAAATAATATTTATTAGCAAATTTAATAGCATATTCTTTATGGGCTTGGGATTTTAGGGCAAGGCATTCAAAGATTTTCTTCTTAAATATATATTGACCGAGCAGTTGCTGTTACGTGCTATTATTATTTCTTTATTATTTTATAATACTGCTTCTCAAAGTTCCCAGCTAAACGTAGAGGAAAAAATGAAGGAGGGAAAAAAAAAGAGACACACTGCTCGACCATCAACGATTTACTGAAAATATTTTTCATCGACAAGCACGACCCTCATAAGGTTGGATGCAGCTTTCAAAGCAGATATGTAGACTCCAAGACTCTTGGTGCGCAAGAACAGTCCTAATACCGATATGCAGAAAACCTCCGCAAGAAAGTGTGGCAAAAACCAAAGAAAAAGGCCCAACCAACAAAAATGAAAATAAAAAGAGCCCACCAAACCTTTCGCGGTGATGCCATATATCCATGGGATAACTCATCGCTTAAACTAATTGCTGGCCGACAAAGTGCACAAGTCGTCTGCTCAGCCCCCAACAATGCATATGCCATGTGCCGTAAGGTTAATCGTAGGACTGACCAAAATAGTAGAGCCACCGTGCAAGAAAGAAATCGTTAACAATATTCCGTTGTCATGTGGAAAATGCTACATAGGGCAAACTGGGTGTCGTATTAATGACCGCACAAGAGAGCATGCGGCTTCCATGGGCGCACTAACGCCCAGCTGGTCACCTTCCGGCGCATTGTCGGCATACCAATGCGCCCCTGGTTTCCTGGCAAGACACAAAACGGCTTGCAAGGTAGATCCAGGAGTCATTTTGCCATTCAAGCGAACGGGGACGGCTGTGTAAGCGCCGCCTCCATTACGCTATTTAGTAAAGGAAAGCTGTATCTACAGGGAGCGCCCCATGTGAGCAACACAGCTGGGAGCATTTGAAAGCTGTCCAGCAAGATTCACTCCGAAGAAGAAGTTACACCTGGGAACGCAACGTATAATTCATGAGTGTCGACGAAAAATAAGATTTTCAGTAAATGGTTGATAGTCCAGCAGTGTGCGGGTCTTTTTTTTTCTTTCCTTCGTTCTGTCATGTGACGTTCAGTTGGAAACCTTTAGTAACATGTGAATCCAGCTAGCTCAGCCCTAGGCGATCGAAACCTATATTATTGCTATGAGAGTGATAATTTTGAATATCGTTCTCAGTATTACATTAAAAAATTGGACGACCTTTTGAGGAGTTCAAGAGTCCCACGCTCGCATTCCAGGAAGGGGCAGAGTCCGGCCAGATGAAGGCGCAGTCGTCTCTCGCGTCGCGATTGCTACGTCGTTGCTCTGCCTACACTGATGACATGTGCACTGACATTCGAAGCAGATCTCTAGAGGCCGTATGCAGGTCAAACCGGCGTGCCCGCGCCACCGCTCTGTGCCTCAATATCAAATGGGCTCACCAGGTAACGGGAGGGCCGTTTGTTTAAACCGGTGCAGCTTGCCGGTCACCGGTCACCCGCTTCTGGAAACTTAGTTACCCATTTGAAGAATCGCGCGACCCGTTTTCCAAACGGGTGACCGGGATGACAAAACGGGTGACCGAATTGACAAACGGGTGCCCGGGAGGTTAAACTGCTAACGGTGTGAACCCGCTTACTCTATACAGGTGCCAAATGTTTTTTTTTCTTTCCTGCAGGATTGAGGAGCACTGAAATACGTTAATCGGTAGTCGACTTTATTCTTGACCCTTACGCGGAAAAAGAACTATTCTAAAGCATAACTTCTACAGTCAAATTTTCTGTTTTCTAACAGAATTCGACATTCCTGAACAAAATATGACGGATACGAATATTTACTTTTGTCAATCTTGTCATGTTCCAATATATGTTATCCGACAGCTTTAATCAAAATCTTTTTGCTATGAAAATACAGTGCTTGGCTAAATTAAAACTCATCTTTACCAACTTGGTGCCTTCACCACACCCATACCTTCCAGAAACTAACCTCGCGCAGATGTTTTGAGCACGTTCAATTTGTTCAAAAACACAGAATAAAAAAAGCTCCTATACTGAACAGGCATATTCAAGGATTGGTCAGACATAGTAGCAACAAAGAGCTTTTTCGATATTTGAGCCTACAAAGAAAAGAAACACTCACACTGCCCCGAGTTAGATGCGTAATATTTCTCAGGAGCGAAAAGCAAAGGAACGTAGAGAAGCCGTTGGCAACGACGAATCTTCCTCCGATCACGACGGGCGCTAGGCCTACTGAGTCATCAAGCGGTCGCACGAAAAACGGCAATGCCTCCTTTGAAATCTTACATCGTAAAACTGAACCTCACACGCACAAAAAAGAATACCGGCACAAGTTTGCCACGTAAACCTGGGAAGGTAAAAAACAAAACTTTCACTTCGAGAACGTGACGTTTGTAGACGATCCCGTCGTCGAAAACAGCTCTTGCCGTATTAAGGTGCAACCAGCCTCTGCTGCGTTGCGCGAGGACAGCGCAGCAGAGGTTGGTTGCACTAATTCTCCACGGGGCGCGGTGCCGTCGGGTTATATTTCTAAGTCCGTGATATCACTGACGGCAGAAAACGAATTGCAGGGATTGGTTCGCTGAATAATATCATGATGAGAATTCCTGGAGAAGGGGAACAACAGGGACAAAGGACAAACATAAATCTCCGCACACAGCTAGGTGACTAATGCGCGGCTAGAATTATCGCCTTGTCCTGATATCGCACCAGGAACCACTCTATTCCCATCGGAGCGCTCTGTTAGCTGAGCTAACCAGAACTTAGACGCGAGTAGAGGCACTGGAGTTTAAGAGCTGCCACCTATTAACATCAACAAGTCTGAACGGCCTCCATATTAAGGTTATGATGTTAATGCAATTAATGCTAAGGCGCAATGAGCTGGACAAGATAACGAGAAGAATCCATGGAGAATGGAAACAAGGCAGACAAAAGACAAACACTTTCTTTGAGGGGCATTTTCTGCTGAGCTCATATTTCGCGGCCGATTATTCCATTTTACGTGCTGCATATGGGATTACAATAAGCAGACGATAGGAATACCACATATCCTTTAAATCGTATATTTGGTAGGCGCGGAAGTCCACACATACGAGAACATTCTACCTACCACGTGCAAGTTTTGAAACATGGCGAACGTTGGAGTTTTTTCCCAGTCGTATATAAACCGACTCACTTGTCATTATTGAAAAAAATAGTCAGAGTGCACGCGAGCTGGTATAAGTTGAGCATTATGGTAAACCTAAGACTGGGGTAGGAGAAAACGGAAAACGCAAAGAAGGACAGTTATATTTCTTATATATTTTCTGTTTCCTTTTTGGCTATTTTGCCGTTAACGTGTGTTCGATAGGTTTACTAAGCGTCCAGGAATTTGGAACTGTATCGAGGTAGTGTTTGCGCATATTCTTTCATATCACCTTCTATGAACCTATGATATACAGGAGATGGTCGTCCGGTTTTATTCGATTGACTTTACCCTGGAGCCTATAAGGGGCAACTGCCGTACAGCAAATACGCTTTCCAGCTCAAACAAATTAACAGTTGTGCTCAAAGTACCAACGAACAATTGTTTTTATTATGCCACACATTTCAGACCAATAAGATGGGATGAGCCATTGTGCTGCACTTGCAAAACAGTGTCTAACCAAAGAGGCTCCATCATAATATATTCAGTGAGGACGTAATTTAGTAGAGTGCCACGTGCAGTAAAGCGTTGATTTATTTATTATCTTGACAGCCGTCGTCGAGCCAAGTTTTCAGATTTGAAACAACATATCCTGACCTCGATCAGAGATCTTATGGAAGAAGAGCAATGAAACATCGAACCCCATGGGTTGTCTCGATCTGATATTCGTCAACTATAGGAATTCGGCACCTGTTTATGCAAGATCATCCACTGGAAAGACATCAATCTGGCTGTTATTTATAATCAGAGGCGCTTGAAGTATGATATAATTATTATTGTTCTTGATTGACGTCCGACATTTTAGATACACAGGGGTGCAGGAGTTTTAGGAACATGCTGGGACAGTCTTCTTAGTTGAGGGTTGTGGGTTCTGCTTGTCATCTTCTGGCAAGGCGGGCAAGGATAATGGCTCCGTCATTTTAGCCTCGTGTCCTTGATAGATCATCAAGTAGCGAAGCAGTGTAAATATCCAGGTCATGGATGGCTGGCAGTTGTGACAAAAGAATTAGAATATACACATATGCGAGTGTTGCTCAAAAAGTAAAGCCTTGCATTTTTTTCTCTCTTAAAAATAAAGAGTAATATGAACATATACAGGTTGCATCATTCATGATTTCTGAATACCAGTATGTAATTTCACAGCCGTTGCACAAATAACGCTATTGTAATAGTTTGTGAGCATGATGTCGAATGTCTGCCATGCGTCAGAAGCAACGAGCTGTAATTTAGTTTTTGTGACAAGAAATAAACTACGAGAAAAACTTCATAACCGCTTGTTTGTAGTGTATAAAATATGTACACTCGATAGAAGCACGGCTGGATGCTAGATAAAAATAACGAAAGCTTCGGAAGGTGGCGAGATGGAGTTGCGCGATCGGTCGCAGTCGGAGCGACCTGCCGCCGACATCAACCTAAACATGCTGAGCTGATATCTGCGTTGATGAATTTATTCGTGCGAATTGCGACATTACAAGCCGATAATTGGCACTCTGAATTTACAGTCAGGAAACTAATTTAATGCCAATTATCAGAGAATACTGGGATGTGTGGCAAGAGGAATCAGAATATGATTTGTTTTTCTCCTGCATGACACTGCCCGCCCTCAGAAATCTTAAAACCCGGGATGCAATCGCCAACATTTATTCGACTGCACGCTTTTATCCTCCCTATCAGCCTACTTTGGTACCGTCATATTTTTGCCTCTTTAGGCCAGTAAAGAAATGCACTGCGCTGAACAAGGTTTTAGAATAACAGTAGCTAAACTCGTAGAGTGAGAACGCTACATGAGCAGAAAACGAGCTGGCTAGCGAGAAACATGCATACCCTTGTTCCACGATAGCGTAAAGCCAGAAAACGGAGCAGATGTTTTGCAAACAATAGCATTATACAAGAAAGGCTAGTGATATGTGTATAGATTACATTTCTTAATGAACTGTTTTCTGATAGAAAAATGTAGGACATATTTTTCTGAGCAACCGCGGTATATAGCGGGCTCAGACAAGGTTTGCCTGAAGCGGACATATAAATTGCTCTTTATCTTGAACCGGGAAGTGTTGATATCTTGAGAACTCACATGACCTCCTAGTAATATGCACGATACAAATACTGTCCGATGGGGAGTGTCCCATTCCGATAATTTTATTCTGGTATTACTAATTCCTCCAACTACATCGTGTAACGTCTGCGACACCTTCTGCAGCAATACAACCTAATATTACAGGGGCTGATCAAGCCTTGAATACTGCGGAACGACGTGTAAAAGACCTCCAAGCAGGGGAATATACAGAGAGAACGAATGTGAACTCTATACCTCCCCCCTCCCCAAACGAGGACATACACGCAGCCACACGCACTCACCAGTAGCATGGAGCCTGCCGGAAGCAGTCGCATGCCTCAGCGGCTTTCTCTCTCACATAGTAAAAGACACGCAATCTATGTCTCTGGAAATGTTCTCTCGCCTCTGTCCAGAATGTGTTCACCTCCTTCTGAGAGAAGCACAACCGTATTCACAGTTGTTGAGGCCTGCTCTCATGCACATGGAACAACAGAAAGAGAAAGAAATTCGCCGCCTGCCCCTTCTCCCTCAGGAAAAAGAAGAAGAAATTAAGAAAGATGGAACTTAGCATAACCCTCTCGTTTCTAGCCCGCAAGACGCAATCCTGGGCAAAGAAGCTGCGCAAATCCCCAAGAGCAGCTTCGTTTGGCGATGGTTCCAGGAGAGAAGCGTTTTTGCGAATCGCGCTATTTGCATAGAACTCCACTTAAGTCGTACGCGGCGCATAGCAGACACTCGCCCTCTACGGTGGCCCCTCTGCTTCCGGGTCCGCCCTCAGTTCATTGGTCTCCGTAAAATCTGCGGTGCTCCTCGTTTCGTGATCAAAGAAGAAAAATGCCTGCCCGACAAGCCCACGCTATATGCAGTCCAGTCGCTTCTGTGCAGCAGAATATTCCAAAGTATAATATACAGGACGCTCCTCGATAACGAGCCTAGTTCATTTGAGGAATAGAGGCATCGGCCAGTTTACTTTTATCAACGCTCGGTTTTATATATTTGATTCTCCCGTACGGTGTAAAAAAAGTAAATATCCTCGTTCAAAATTCGATAATTTTGAGAGGACCAGTAAAGTACGAAAAATAATATCACCCTGCAGACTGTTGGCAGGTCTCGATAGCCACTCAATATTATGAAGTTTGGGTAACTTCCCCCAAAGAAGGTCGTGAAAACATACCTATAATTAATGGCGCTAGTACGCGGCTATATAACGAACCAGTGTTTGGCTCCCAATATCGATATGTTGATGAGAAAAACATCCAATATATCAAAATAGCTGCAGGCTCATTTCCATGCATCGATCATTCAAGCGTCATTTTTGTTTTCGTTGGAAAGGCATCACACATGATGCACAGATCAAGCAGACCGACATGCTAGAATTAGCCGTGATGATGAAGGGTTGGCCTACAAAAGTTGGCCGATAGATCAACTTTAACAAACAAAACAAATGTATGTTTCAAGACAATCAGTCTGTTACTAAGATTAAGTTCTTCCTTTCGAGCTCCATTTTCGCTCTATCTCTGCAGAAACTGGGTAGAGTGAGGTGCGTAAAGATGACGTGCGAATTATTTGCACGTGTGCTCGATATTGTTAGAATGTCACGAATGACAGACGGCGAAGCACGGGTAAACTCAGAAAAATAAAGGTATAATTTGGTTATCATCTGGTCAAAACAACAGATACAATATCTGGCGTCGCAGGCATCAATAGTGGCGTAGCAGAAAGATCGAGCGCTGGCGAGGGACTGGACTCAATGCAACGCGCTACGGCTGCATCGGGAACACACTTGCAAGTTCTGTCTTCCCGAATATTCCACACCAGGCGCCCAATGTGTAATGGGTGGGCCAAGAGGCTCAGGCAGGGTATACGACATCGCCGCCGTCTGCGACGTCCCGGACTCCATGTTCCGGTTGGTCACGCCGTGTAGCAGAGGGCCCCAGTACATACACTATAGGGCCAGAGCGCACTGCACATTTTCACTGAAGCACATAATAGTACAATTAAAAAAAGATCATACTAGCGGGCTTCGACCCAGGCTCATTCGCCGTGGGAGCAACGTCGGCTGCCAACTTGGGCACGCAAGCGGCAATCTGTGTTCGGTTCTCGGTATGGATTGATAAGTCATGCGTGTTTTCTTTTTTAGACAGATGAGCTCGAGAGCCCGTGCGTTTTTTTTAAAAATGTTTTTCGGGCTGAACCAGCGACACCTAAAATTGCATTGATGCACAAATTTAAAAAAAGATCCACATTTTTAATAGAACGTGACATTTGGGGATTGCGGTCCAGGGTATTGTAGCTCGATGGCGCCAACATTAGTTAGCTCATGAGGGTGCGAACCGGAATTACTGAGATCAAACAAAGTACATCTGGCTGCATAAAACCATCCTAGATCACGTGAGCAGGACGGCAAAAAAAAAGAAAGCAGACTGACGAAATACTCCGTTTCGTTAAAACGCGCGAATAAGCCGGTGATTTGCTGAGAGAAATAACACCCTTAACAATTCATATTTATCCCAGCATGTTCTAATGCACGTCAGCGACAGTAGTGAATGACTGCGTATTTGTCCCTGCGAGCATGTCTCGGGAACACCGAACCAAGCGTGGGTACAGTGCTCTAGCCTGCAAAAGACTGCATCGGCGATGAAATTTGAGCGTTAGGAAATTTAATTAGAAGATAAACTTCGGCATAAATGTGTAATTATTAGTATTTAAGAGTATGTTTGGATGGAGAGCATGCTTGATCCCAGCAAATATCAGACATACTCAATTGTCTAGACATCTCTTGTTTTCCAGATAGTTTTTCTACTGCTATCACACTAACAGCTTTTAGTTTTTAATGTTTCCTGTCCCTCGACTAGACATTTGAAGCTTTTAGAGCATTTGGAACAGCATATTATAATCAAAAGCACTCACAAAAAAATTATAGTTTTTTGTTAAATATAACTAAACAACGAAGCGATCAACATAAGATATAAGAAAAAAAAGTAATATTCAATGGATCGTTCGGTGAAGGCATTTCCACATACTCATGTAGGCCAAAAATCTAAACGTTCCCCGCCGGTGCGCAAAAGTGGTAAAAAATACGCAAAATACGAAGTCCACATATGTCACACACAACGCGGACATCTGGTTAGGGTCTTTCTAGCCCAATTTACAGGTCACTGCTTTGAGTGAAACATCGCCTAGAACGCTTGGTGTGGTTTCTAGTAAAGGGAAGTGACTGTGCATAAATGTTTGCGCTCTTACACGAAGCTGCGACGGTTTCGCGTGACCAGAGCTTGGGGCTGTAGAACTCGGAGACGGTTCTCCGTTGCCGCGTTTAAAGCTTCCCGACACGCTGACATTAAAATCAGGAAGATGTCAAATAACGTTAGAAAATGTTTTCCGGTGTAGCTCTTGTGCCCAACTGTAAGCTATGCCAGTGCGAGCCCCGAGCAGCTGCAACGTTCTTCGTACTCAACTCCCTTGGAGAACAATAGTCGTCTTCCTTTTATCGAAACAAACAAGTAGTTTGAGCATTTTGCACTGGATGTTCACGTCGTAGTGTTAGCGTATATTTAATTCCCACTACTTATTATTAATCTTGGTCCTCCGTTCGTGCGTGAACATAAACAAATGCGTGCTTGTTCGCTAGAGGAGTCACTTTCGGACGCAATGGGTGATACAAGAGTCAATATAAAATAGGCGGTCCAAGATCGCTAGAAAGCATGTAGCTAACCAACTGAATACAGCACCAATAAAAATTTTATATTTAGAAAAAAGTACTTAAATCATTAAAACAATTCGTTCAAGCCTTTTCTAAAAGCTGATAGTAATTTTACGAATATTGAATTATAGATTCCAACCCACGCCAGAAGATGTCCAGACTCCCCCGTCGGCAGACCCTCCTTCATAAAATTTGAAAAACGAAAAAAAAGAAATTCTTGTAGAATAGAGCGCAGTTCAACAGGGAGAAGATAATTATGTCGTGCCGGGATTTTCTCTCGGAACTGCACGTCCACTCCTGTGTACAGAAAGATCGTTCGATAGATGGCTCGTCCTCTTCTAGGAGTAAACTTTCCATAATTTAATTTCCTGGTAACAAAAGAGTCTCTCTACTCTCTTGCTAAAGGGAACAGAAAACGAACGGCACACCAGTGATAGAAAAAGGAGGTAAACATTTTCGGCTTCGTACTGAGCCCTTGGCACGTATGTACGTCCGTGGTGTTGGGACCGAGGCGCTCTCCCGAGCTGCCTCACGCAGGGCCAGGCCCGGGACCAGGAACCGCCGGCCGACTCCCGGCAGGAACATCACGAGACGGGAGGGTCCCTCGCGACCAACTCTGTTTAATACATATATACAAAGTCACTGTATCGTCCGAGAGCACACTTGCGCCCTCTTGTTTACTCCTTTTATAGGGTCGCTGTTCGGTGCTCCCAGCGGTTGGCAGCCAATGGTGGCCGAACTGCCAACAAACGTCATGTTGAGGCCCCGCCTCCACTCATCCCCTGAGCACGCACACACCCACACGCACACACTGCAGTTCGGCGGCCGGACTTCACCTTCAGGCGCCGAAGGCACTCTCTGCCCTCGAAAGCCGCGCCGAGGAGGTGACAACAAAGGGGCCACTGTCAGCCCGGGAGACGACGTTGGCCGAGATAGTGCTGATCCCTCCATTAGGCGGCGTTGTGGCACGAGAAAGGGTTTGGCCGGATTATCCGCAAGTGGCGTCCGAGGATAATCCAAACCGAACACACCCTCACGGAGGTCCCGCAGCTGGCGCGCCGTCACCCGGAATCCTCGCCCGGTAATCCCCCCGGTTCCTGCGTCGGCTGACCCCGTTTCGGGCCAGCGTAATCGCAGCCAGAAAGAAGGGTCCGGCTCAGCTCCGCGCCTAGGTGGGGCGACGTCAACACGGTGGTCCTCCGTAGAAAGCCACGGCATCCCCTTTGTCGCCTCTCGCTTCGTTTCCGGGCACAGCTGACCGGAGCCACGTGGCGACGATACTCAAGGCGTTCACCGGTGCCGGTCGGATTAGATAGGGAAGGTCGTTTCCTGGGGCCTTTCGCAACAGCTCCTCCGCCGCCGGGAAGAGTGTCTTGAGGGGGAGCAGTCCACACTGGTCCCTTGAAAGACGCGGTCTCACGGCTGGGCTGGCGACTGAGGTCCAGGCTGGAGTCCACACTGGGAAGTGGCAGCAACAGAACCCACAACACCGAACCACACTCCGCGCAGGCAAGCGCCCAGCCCCCAATCTCTCCAATCCGCCAGACCAAAACGAAACAACAACAAAATGCCTCGCGAAAGTTCTGTACCATTCCGTCAAAGAAAGCACACGCACAAAGAAACTTATCTCTTCCGACAGGTTGCTCTAGCGAAAGAAACTTTTGCAGACTAATAAAAGCCCTCTAACGCTCAACCTAAAATAAAACGGACTCCCGTGAAAACAAAACCACATTACAAACCGTAACGTAACTCCCATAGGGCATATCCCTATTAACTTCGCGGCGTCCTTCATAAAGCAAACTACACCGCGTATAAAAGCGCTTTAAATGAACTTTACCGCCAACACAGCGAGCCAAAGCCGAACGCAACGCGAAACTCGGACTCCCGAATAAAGCAACAAGCTTCATGAAACTTCCCGCCGAACAACCTACTCGTCTCGAACACTAAAAAATCCCGTTCTAGCGAACCTCCCTAGAGCCTCTGTGAACTCCTACGTTGCGTCTGACCCAAGCGCTCCATATGTGCGTTCTCTTGGCCTCACCCGAACTCGATTCCTAAGTTTCTCACACACCTGGACTAACTGCGTGCAGGCGCGAATGCCTGCAGTCCCGGATGATCTTCGCTTGGTTGGTCCCCGTCCGACAGGGATGCCTCGCGTCTGAACTTACACGGGCCTTCTAGCCATGAGCTATCTCCGCCTCCGTTTGGCAAACCTCGAGCTATGGGCTGTCAGATTGACCAGGCAGGTCGTTGCACTCCCCACCGAGTCATGGCCTCGGAGGCGTGGGTTCGAATCCCACCGCTGCCACCAGTTGTTGGGACCGAGGGGGTTCTCCAGGCAGCCGCAAGCAGGGCCTGGCCAGGTCAGGAACCGCCGGCCGACTCCCGGCACGAACATCACGAGACGGGAGGGTCTCTCGCGACCAACTCTGTTTAATACATATATACAAAGTCACTGTATCGTCCGAGAGCACACACGCGACCTCCTGTTTGCTCCTTTTATCGGGTCGCTGTTCGGTACTCTCGCGGCTGGCAGCCAATGGTGGCCGAGCTGCCAACAAACGTCATGTTCAGGCCCCGCCCCCACTCATCCTCCGAGCACGCGCACACATACACGCACACCCTGCAGCGGCGGCCGGGCTTCACCTTCAGGCACCAAGGTACTCTCTCCCTCGAAAGCCGCGCCGAGGAGGTGACAACAAAGGGTCCATTATCCGCCAGGGAGACGACGTTGGCCGAGATAGTGCTGATCCCTCCATTAGGTGGCGTTGTGGCACGAGAAAGGGGTTTGCCGGATTATCCACAAGTGGCGTCTGAGGACAATCCAAACCGAACACACCCTCACGGAGGTCCCGCAGCTGGCGCGCCGTCGCCCGGAATCCTCGTCCGGTAATCCCCTCGGTTCCTGCGTCGGCTGACCCCGTTTCGGGCCAGCGTAATCGCTGCCAGAAAGAAAGGTCCGGCTCAGCTCCGCGCCTAGGTGTGGCGACGTCAACACGGTGGTCCTCCGTAGAAAGCCACGGCATCTCCCTTGTCGCCTCTCGCTTCGTTTCCGGGCGCAGCTGACCGGAGCCACGTGGCGACGATACTCAAGGCGTTCACCGGCGCCGATCGGATTAGCCAGGGAAGGTCGTTTCCTGGGTGTCTTTCGCAACAGAGCGTAGAGAACTCCGCCATGATCGAAGCTCGAATGACAAAAAGGTTCGGCCGATGCGGCTACCTCGGGATCACTGCGCGACGGAACGTCGTCCAACGCCATTGGCCCGAGATCCTTTTGATAAGCGTGCGAGGACCAATGAGGGTGGTTTCGTTTTCGGGTGGATCCGAGGTTTGGCGGCCTTCAATTACATTTTTATTAAAGAAATAATCACCGTATGACTATACTTTTTGGATTTTAGGGAAACTTAGGGCGTCTAAATTCAGCTGTCATCATCAAAACACGAACTCAAAATCCACTTGAGTGCCCCTTTAAGGCAATACGGCCGAGCAGACGCAAACACAACCCACCCATATTCAAGGCGCGATCGTACAAGAGAGAAGTACAAACGAAATAGACACTTCCTATCAGAACCCCAAGACTTGTGTGAGAGGACTTTAAGAATGTTCAATGTCTGCACACATTTCTGCTTCAGCCGTTTGAGATGGGAGACAAAGCTAAGCTTGCTGTCAAATATCACTCCCAGAAACTTATGCTCATTTCTATCTTCGGCATTTCGATTTAACATGAGAGTGGGTTCTAACCCGAGCCCCCGCCGCAAAGAAAAGGGAACACAAATAGTGTTTTCTGGAGAGAACTTAAAACCATTCTCGTTAGCCCATTTAGTCATTTTATTTGTGGCTAGTTGTAGCTGCCTTTCGTAGCTAGAAATATTATACGATGAGACAGAGATTTGAATGTCATCTACGTATAATGAATATGATACTGAAAAAGATATGATGCGACACAGAGAGTTAATGTTTATGGCAAAGAGGGCGACACTAAGTACTCTGCCCTAAGGAACACCGTTCTCCTGGAGAAAGCAATTGGATACTGTCGTGCCTAACAGCGCACGGAAGAAGCGTCCACTAAGATAGTTTCTTTCATAAAATGAAGCAATCTGCCGCGAACTCCATACATGAACAAGTCACGCAGGATGCCATGTCTCCAAGTGGTATAGTAAGCCTTTTCTAAATCAAGAAAGGCAGATACGCAGTGCTGCCTATTCTCAAACGCCTCATGTACAACAGTCTCCAGCCTGATCAGACGCAGGCGCAGACACCTCACTGCAATCATCCATTGCCTCTGCCTCTTGGGACGGGGCTTCGGGTAGGGCTTTGGGTAGGCTCGGGGCACGGGGCTGCAGGCCCCGGCCATGGCCTGACCCAGCAGAAGGTGTAGCGGGAGTGTTGTGCAGGGCACTGCCCGAATCCACCCGTTCCTGCCCCTTTGTCACTGTAGGAGCGACACGAGAGCCATGACGCTCCTCGGAAGACGACGCTCTCTCCGACAAGTGCGGACGAGAGCGTCGACTCCTTTCCCTAAAAGGGGACCGCGGAGTGTGGACGGGTACGACAGCTGCAGCTGCCGGGCCGTCCTGAGAAGGGGGGGGGGGGGGGCTATGCACACTCTTTACCAGAACGGAGAGGCTGCTGCCCTGAAAGTGCAGAGCAGTTAGCACTCTGGGTGGAGTGGTGGGGAGACCGACTTGCTGAAAGTGCATGCCGAGGGAGCTGAATTTTCAGCTTGGGCGTCGGGGACTGCAGTGGCTTCCCATTGTCTGGAAAAGACGTCTGGGTTGCCACTGCCACTTTCAGTGGTGCAGGCCCCCACTGCACAACCTCCGCGAAGCCGTCTTTTGCAAGAACGCAAGGCGACGGTGTGCCTCAGTATGGAGCCGAAGCGCCCAACTAGATGGCGCTCCGAAATTGCGACGGTGGCGCCGTCTATGGAGGAAAAACGAAATTGGATCGCGTCAGTCGCGTCAGGCAGCATCGGTAAACAAAGGAGTAGTGTGCAGTTATCATGTATCGGTTGCGGTGCGGTTTTGAAAAAATAGAAAACCTGGGCGAATTCTTTCGGTGGTCAAATCAAAAGAAGGGCGAAAAGCTACGGCAGCATGTGTTCTCCGTGGAAGAGATAATCGACGGCTCTACCAACGAAGTGAAGGCCAAATGTGTGTCCCAAGTGCGACAGAACGTCGTTTACGACATCACTTTGCAGGTGAGCGGTGTTTGTTTACATTTTGCGTAAGCATAACAATTTATTTATTACTCGTTACGAGGGCGATTTGTAGTCACAGTGATTCATTTTTCTTTTTGTCAGGTAATAGGTCGAGTGCAAAAAACGTGCTGCGGACAGTACGGTCCCTGCTTGAGCTCTAGTTCGGCTATCGTAGTGTTTACACGTTGCGGATGACATTTGCGTGCGCTGAATGAAGCTACAAGGACCTTCCGTTGTTCTCCTCTAGCTTTCAACGTCCCCGCGGGCTATTTCGACTGCCACCTGCACCTGCCGGGCTGGTGTCGAGGGCCGGTGCAAGCACTGCGCTGCCGTATGTTTTTTATTAATACTGCCCAAGACGCCTCATGCACCAGCCGGCCTCAACAGTGGGGCAGACCAAACCACAAACCAGTGTATGCCACGAACAAACTCCTCGTAGATTTGTTCCCAGGTTATTTTTCTCGTACTTCACTCAGTAGCTTACTCGGTGGTGCATTACATTTAAATTTCAAGGAGCCAGCCTCTCGTTCCGTGAGAATTAGTAATCTCCAGTGAGGTTAGAGCATGAGTAGGTAGTAAACTTGGTATGTGGTAACAGATCAGCCTAGGTAAATTCTCTACAATTGGTTCACAATTGCCTAGGCCGTGCATTATTCACGTGGAATATCATTTCATTTGTTGATCACAATTAAATACAGCACCCATTTTAGGGCACTATTGTGTGATGTTCAGCTTGATGCCAATATGAAGCCTTTATTTTTGTTTTAGGTCCAAGAAGCACGTGTCCAGATGCTCCGACCTGCTTCACCTTCAATTATTTTGGAGCATTTTCGCAGAGGTGGAAGGCGCCCTTGTCGAAATTCTAAAACTCTCTGCCAGGAGTGTCGATGACACCATATGCAGAGATGTCCTCGACTGCATGGTCACCCAGGTCTCCTGGGCTGTGGACAAACAAAGGCTTGTGGGGCTCCTTGCAGCCATGAAGGAACCTCGCCAGGTGTTCCACCACATGGCAGCTTCCTTCGTGGGCCTGAGGATCTCTCTGAAAGCGTTTGACTTTTTAGGTGCACTTAGTGACAGGCTCCAAGAGCAGTACGTCGCACACATCCTGCTTTTGTGCGACGTGGAGGATATGGCCCTGGATACGGAAGGCCAATCCCAGAACCCACGGCATGTTGGCAACTATCTGCCTTTCAAGCATGTTACAGCCAAATCTACAAATCTTTATTGCAACGGGTTCTTCAACCCCTATTATACCATTTGGAAGTTGATTCCTTGCAGTGTTTCTGATTGTACTCTATTGCTCTTCAACATTTAGTCTCACCATTGCATGCAAAGTATTTATGTGGCATGAATATGTACAAAGCATTCTTCCTCTTGCCTGCCCACTTGCATGCCTGCAAACGGAGCCTTCAGAGTTCCACTGTGATGCATGCCATACTGTGAATGACTTTTGTGGCAACTAACGTTTCATGAATCATGCCAATAGAAACGAAGGATGATATATTGATCATTCAAGTATACTGGTGCCACTGGCTTATGGTACAATAGAACTATTGCTATACTACCCAAGCATCAAGGAGAATGCAGGGATTGGTGTTCCGCACGTGCTGGCGTCAGCAGTAGTAACTTTTCTTAAAGGAAAAGCTTAAAACAAATGGCATCTTGCATGCGCGTTCGTCAACGCTTTATTTTGGTTATTTACTTTGAATCTTTTATACGGGGAAGGCGTGCGCATGTGGCGCGTGAAACACCAATCCCTGCATTCTTCTTAATGCTTGTGTAATATAGCAATTGGTCTATTCGCCATCAAATGCAAAATTTCTGGCTGAAAATATCTGCTATTGAAGTTGCAATTTGGAAAATTCATGATGCATGTTTGCTGCAAATGTCATTATTTACAGTGCATTAAGAAAGCTTTAATGTGATGCTCTCTGCTTGGCTGTTTGCTTCCTGCCTGATTAACACCTCCAGGTGGCATGAAGAGCGCCGCATGCGCATTAGTAGTACCACGGCCAACCCCATCCGCACCAGAGGAGGCGATCATGAAGCCTTAGCCAGAAGCATGGGCCGGCCAAAACGCTTCTCAAACAAAGCTGTGCAGTACGGTAATATGCACATATATTCACGTTTCGGCCCCAGCCATGCATGACATGACCAGGTGGCAACAAATGCATAGACCATTGTCCGAAACCCAGCGATCTAATCCATGTTTCTGCCCACATTTTTTTGTTATATTAATAGTGCACAAACTCTGGAGGTTCTCGGTACGAGCATATAGCCTCAGGTAATGCTTTTATCGCCAGGGTTAATTTTTCTTTACATCGGCTCGTGCTGGTGGCATGCGAATGATGAAAGGGGAACTGCGGTTACAATGGTTTTTGCATTTTGCGGCAACATTGGCATCGGTGTTCTTGGTGTTTCATGCTTATGCATTTCTGTCGTTCCTGCACTACAATCTGCACAAAGCTTTAAAAAGCTCATCCTGAATACCTGCCCAGCCCTGCTATCGTCGGTGGTGCCAGCATCGACAAAAATGGCGGCACGAATGGAACATAACTAATTCTCGTCTATAGAAGCAAAGTTCTCTGTGTAAATTTTCTGACATGGATATTGTTCTGGTTGATCTTGTTAAGCAAGGTAGTACACTGTAACGGCATGTTACCTTTGGAGTAACCTATGCAGGCATGATTTTGCATTTTGTTGCCCTTCTTTCTGTAATATGCGTGCAGGTATCCAGAACGAAGGTACCGCAAGAGAAGAGCTGCAGGAGAAGCTAGGCACGCCAATTTTCCAGGTAGATGTTTTTTTATGATATTCATCATCCTGGATCAATAGTGCGATAAGGTATTCACTGTGTGCAATATCAGACAGGTCTCGTCGTGATGCCCCAGCAGCCCTGGCTCTGCTGCAGCCCAGACGGCCTCATGATGGTAGACGGTGAGACGGTGCTGGTAGAAATTAAATGCCCAGAAACCTGCAAGGACTGCCCGATTCTGGATCGTGCCGAAAGTCGGTGCAATGTTCCCTACCTTGTATACAGAGAAGGTGATCTGTCACTTGAGCCACCTCACCCGTACTACTACCCAAGTGCAGGTTCAGCTGTATGTGCTGAACCTGCAGAAGGCAGTATGTCATGTCTATAGCCCGAAAGGCTCAGAGTCCATCCTTGTGAAAAGAGAGGATGGATTTCTTGCAGAAACCATCCCAAAACTAGAACATTTTTACTTCACCTATTTTTTCCCAATTATTTGCAAATGAGGTTTTCAATGGTTATGAAACACAGCATGTCGCATTTATTGCACTGATGAAAATGTAACAGCAGAAAACATGTCAAAAAGAAAATTGAAATGCTACATGTAAGAGTCTCATTTTTATGTTCTGGAAAAGGTATTTCGGACCACTGTATTGCTTTTACAAATAAAGTTTTTTGTACACAAAACTGCTTTCAGACTTGCAAGTCTACATTGACAGTGACTTGCACTGCGTTTTCCACACTGGAGCGTTTTTTTTTCTCTTTACCATTCATATTCAATTTGTCATCCATGCATGACTAGCCGTCGTAACCTTCACCAAGAAAAAATAGTGGGTTTAACATTGGCACTATATATGACGTAAAAAAAGGAACTCAGACTGGTTACAGTTAATAAAACAAATCTAAGCACTACACATAGCGATGTTCGTTTAAATTGCAAGCAAATTCATATCGAGCGTTTAGGCAGTGCGAGGTCTGTCTACCTGTAAGAGGTGGTGGTTAGTTGCAAGCGCCAAACATATCTTGAACACGAAACCAGGTACAGATGAGTGATTCGGGCACAAGGTTACAAACCAATTTCAGTACTCGAATGAGGCAACACTCTTACTAACTAGATCACCACTGAGCAAGTGAATATTATTTTTTACTCGGATTCTGAAGAAAAAAAGTGTTTTGCATATAGTTCATACGCTTCACGAAGTTTTAAAGTGAAAACATTAACTGTCCCATGGAGCGAGCCGACGTCATCAGCTTTGAAGCCGCGCCAAACAGCACCTAAACGTGCGCTCCGCCGTCGACGCAAGTATGTTGCAGACTAAATAGGGAAGCGAAATATTGACATGCATGCTTTCGCATTCACAACTCATAAGAAGTGCTTAGGTCTACCTCCAGCCTTTTTCTTACAGAATTTGGTTGACAGTAAAAGAAAAAATTTCTTACATTTGAAAGCTGTGTGCCATCATAAACTACGAAACAAAATACACCTTGTGTGCCCATAAAAGTGCATAAAGTGCCACACAAATTATGAAATTAGTTATGCCACGCGTGGAGAAAAACTTTTTTACTACGGTTCTTGAGGTGAAAGCGAGTACACACTGTCTGACGATCCCTCACATGGTACTTTCACTGCAATTAGCTTCTGTCAAATAGACCGATCTCACCAAATGCTTGGCGCATGGGTGATGCCGCCATAACTTTAGTTCTTAGGAGGCAACCAGCAGTGCACGATACCGCTCATGCTATTTCGTGCTCTGCACATGCAGAGCTTAGGCGAGGTTGTCTCAAATGCAGAAAAACTAACGTTCCTACTCCGCATCACAGCCGAACTGGTTGGTGAGATCGGTCTCTTGGAGGCAACCTGGCTACTTTTACTTCACATAAAAACACGGTCTGCAAGACGTTTCTGCCTAAACAATGATCTGTAGGGCCTACTGTAAACGACTTAAATGGTTGTCCATGAGAGGTTGACGCATATTTTGAGGAAATATCCTGCATCCTGCTTGCTTAAAGGAAATAAAGCTGAATGTCATAATTTTGGCATGGAAAAGGAGAAATGTAGCTTAGGAATGGGGAACAATAAAGGACAGACACGGTACAACTTTCAACTAGAGACAATGTTTATTTCCACTGAAGTTTGTCTGTTACTATACAAACTTCGGTGTAAATAAATACTGTATCTAGTTGGGAAGTGGTACTGTGTCCGTCCTTTATTTTCCTTCCTTCCTCAGCTACGTGTGCTTTACCAACATGCTCGTTCTGTCTTGGAAGGAGACATCTTACTTTTTTATAATGGGTGCCTGCATGTTGACAAGAGCTGAGCAAACTTGAACAACCTGGTTCATCTGTGGGATAAGCGTGAGTGGAACTCTGTGCTTCAGAATGTGAAAAGTTTTGAGCCTCTGTATTACCCTTTCTACATGAATGCGAACTTGTGCGATGTGGTAAGTATTGTCCATGTCCTCCTGAGAAAACTGCTGACCAGCACTTGAGAATGGCGGCATGACGAGGACAGCACCCTTTTCAGCCACTGTAGTTCGGATGCTTGGAAAGCCCTTGTCGCTTAAAACAACATCACCGGGCTGAACCAGGGACAGAAACCCAGAGTTAACAGTTATGTGGCAGTCACTTTGTCGGCCCCAATAGATCTTAGATATAAATGAAATCATGCCATTCGGAATTATGCCAATCAGCAATTTGATGGTGTAACCACTTTTGTAGCTGGAGTACAAGTAGTGCTGTTGCTCAGGGTCAGATGGAGATTCAGTTCTAATTTCTGTACAATCAATAATGAATGTGCAATCTGGGTAGTGCGTTTTAAAGGCTGGTGGTAGCGACTCCTTGATAATTTCACGGGCTGGCACAAATACCCATCGTTCAAGCCTCACACTAAGAGTGTCCAGTAGGGTCCTGAAGATCCGAGAAGCTGTGGTCTTGTGGACGGAAAAGAGAGCGGCCAGTGCGGTGTAACTGATCCCTAACTTAAGTTTCATTAAGAAGAGAACGAGTTTGTCCTCGGCCGGAATGTCACTACTTCTGTACCTGGTTGCGGGTGTCAGACACAGTAGGAGGCTGAAAACAGTCATTGTGACACCACATAGGTCCTGCAGTGCCTGCTCTGAATCCCTGAGAGACTGGAACCCAAGGAAACTGCAACGCCGTCGCCACTCTCTTTCTGTGCTTGGGGCCGTGCTTGGGGCCGTGCTTGGGGCCGTGCTTGAGGCCGTGCTTGGGACCTAATGGTTGGAAGGAAAATTAGAATAAAATATTCCTATTTAACACAGCTGCATAGGATATAAATTGAGTTATGACATCCTCCCATAGAGAATATTAAAGTTAAATGTATTATTCCTCTGTTAAAATTACCTCATCCACCTGCTCTGTGTGAGTGACCTGCGTTGATCCGTTGTGTCCATCTGTAGCAGACAGCAAGAGCCAAAGCGGCCCACCATCCAGTGCCTCGTCATCAGTCTGCGTCGCCTAAGAAACAGTAACACGGAAATTAAAGTAGCACTCAACATCCTGTGCCACAAACAAATCTATGAATACTCTGCACTCATGATGGTAGGCACTGAAAAGTAAGAAACGAAGGTCCAGAGCATTATACTCTATGCTGAGGCAGAACTTGCATTTACAGTCCTAGAAATGGGGCCTTTAAATGATATTACTTGCAGTCACAGGGTGCCCCCCCCCTCCATAAATTGTCTCCAATTACCACTGTAGACGTGCACTTCGTAGGCATAGCTTGGGCTGCCGTGTGGACGAGTGTCGTGAAGGAATCCCAGTTGGAACTCTCGGCCTCTGTTGTCGCCTCTGGCTCAGAAACCGTGTCAGGGTCAGGGAGGCGCCCCCACTGGAGGTGGCATGGGTTGGCAGCGGCTGGATCGTTTGAGCATTCTGAAAGGTTGAACATGTCACATCTTGCACTGTATGCTAGACCACATTACTATTACCTCTTTGCCCTCTCTACATTGGGCGCCTTTTTCTTGTAGACAGGCGGGAAGATGGTGGGGATGTACGAGGGGTGTGCCTCAGCGTCGTTCTTACAGTTGTCCACAAAATGGGCACTGCAAATTCTCGTCGCCGGGGACGGCAACCACTTGGAGCCATCCTCGCTGGAAAATAAAATAACCTGAGACCGAGCTCTGGCCTGACCAGCCGAAAATCAGGCCGACCTTTTATTAGCTTCCAAGTCTACATCACATTTTTAAATATCTCAGGTGAAATATGTTTGCCAGAGTAGCGTAGCGTCACTGTATAAATGCTACGATACGAGCACGTAAATCGCAAACTCTCGTGACGCCGGCATTGCCACAGTGCTTTACCACACTTGGCATATCCACATTTTTGATGCTGACCGTCATACTACCGTATTTTCCGGACTATAATCCGCAAAAGAAAATTTGGGGTCAAAAAGAAAAGTTTTTGCATAGATAGTCCGCACGCGGCGCATATTCCGCACTTGGTGCCTAATCCGAACGTACAAATTATCCTACACAGCACACCTTGAGAAATGCCTGCTGTATTAGCTCACAAAGAAGCTTGCATCATACATAAATCACTATTAATATACTCTACTACTCATAAAATCCTTCGCGTCTTGTCACAGGGAACGATCCAGAAACATACAAAACCTTGTATAATCCGCACCTTCAGATAGTCCGCACCGGGTAAAATTTCAACTTTTAAACATGTATAGTCCGCGGACTATAGTCCGAAAAAAACGGTAATTCCGTCCCATTTCATTATCGGCGCATTAAACAAAATCCATGTACTGACTTCTGTCGGCGCACTGCCGTGATCCAAGCTTGCCGTCGTTGGGTCTCGTACGCTTTGCCAGGGAAACGGTAGAAGTGCAGAGACTTGCTAGTCCGTTTCCTGAGGTTGTTGCTACAACCAACCACGCAACAGTATCGTGTGCCAGGCTTACGTCTCTTTTTCTCCATTCCTCCTGCGTAAATAACTCGTGAAGCGACGAAGATGGCAGCGAAACGCGTAGCAAAAACCCGCCAGACGCGCCAAACCACGCGATCCGATAGTACCAAAGTCGTCCCGCTAGGGTCTGAGATAGCGCTACAGTCAGCGGCGAAACTGAGCACTCCTCGCGTATTGAGCTTGACGGAGTGACAAGAAGCGTTGTCCATGACAATCACGCGGTGGGCCTTGATGTTGGGCAACAACTTCTCTGTGAGCCACTTCTCGAATCGCTTGCCGTTTATTTCCTGGTGATAGTCACCGGTGCCTTTCTTGGCCCGGAACACTTCAGCTGCGCCTTGCACGAAGCCCTCCTCATTACTAGCGTGTAGAATGATGACGCGACCTCCCTTCCCGGATAGATTCTTCGGTCCAAGACTGAGGCCTCTGTTGTAGGCGTCTTGGTGCCTTCACGGTTGTATCTGTTTACACTTTGGGGCGAGTGTGACCTGCCATTTTGCCCACGTTTCATTCAGGAAATAGATGGGCCGCCCTTCTGCTCTTGTATGCTTTGATTGCCGGCCGGTACTGTGCACGCCACAAAATAAGGTCTGTTCGCTCCAACAGGGTGGAGTTCCGACCACGCTTCTTGAAACGAAAGCCTAGATTCTGCAGTGCTCGACAGAGTAGATCGGCTTACCTTGGAGAGAAGCTTCGCCAGTAGATATCCTCTAAGACCGGCGTAAGGAATAAAAAAACAAAAGTCACGGTGTGCAGTTTTGACAACAAAACTTGGGTCGACCTGATTACAGAAACATTTGGACGGGAGACACATCTTCATGTCAATACTACCTGGCCTCAAAGACAAACTTTGAGGACAGGTAGTTTATGCACGCTGAAAAACACTGTCTTTCAGCGTGCATAAATAAGCTATGCATCACAGAAAGTTGGAAATATTCCCAAATTCTCCATAGCACCTTCTATTGTACACTTCTTTCTGGAAGTATTCTAAAATATGATGCCTGCGGTGATGACCGGGATGCAAAAGCTTGAGGACAGGACGTTAGCTGTATCAAAAAGCTAAAAGATAGAGAAAAACAAAAAAACACCTATGAGGGGCCCTGACCTTAAAAAGGAACAGGCTGGACATCTCTCGTTTGCGTCACATCTCACATATGGTGCCACGAGGCTGTCAATAGCAAACAAATTGCTGCAAAATGAGCCCGATTTCACCGCGATTCTGTTATCCTGATCGCTCCATTTGTGCAGTGTGATGCAAAAACGCGTTCGGTCTGTTTCTTTCTATGATCGGAATCTCTCATGAATATTTGTCCTCCAGCCTTTGCCGTCTATCACCTCTGGCGTACTTTCGGCTTTCTGCGATCCTAGATTATTTATGCGAACTGCAGAAAAGCCTGTAGCTTTCTTTTTTATTCCCGGCCCTGTGCCCGTGGAGTTCTGTGGGAGATGAAACAGGAAAGCCTTGCGGGTTCCAGAATTGAGCTGATAATGAAGCGTTGCCTGTCATCCGAGCTTTATAGAACCCTGCTTGCACCTTTTTTAGTTATTTTGATTCAGCTGCGGTCAATTTCGATATCGATCACCTTTCGGCCCACTAAATGGTATGCTCCGTTTGAGCACAGGTGCGAACGGAGCATGAATGCCTGAGTGCACGAGCATACCAGTCTGGAACATAGCCTGCACTGCGCGAGCGCGCCGATCGAGCAAACCCACGATGCGCGGTCTCGGTGTTTTCAACTCTGGGTTCGCTCGCATGCTTGCGACTTTGGTATGCACAATACACGGTCGATGAACCTGAATACACGCAGCAAACTTCATGAAATACTCAGATGAAGAACGCGTCTTACTTTCAGTGAAGTAGGGCCCTCGTTCTTGCGGAAAGATCTGTGAATGATGGCCTCTGAGCGCCTGAAGATCAAATCGGTCCGGAGCTTCCGGAATTACCGGAGACAATCTCTTCTTGGGTCGCTTCAGGATGCGCAGCGAACACGCACCGTCGGGTTTTGTTGGCGTCGACAAGGCACGCTGCTTCCACGAGAATATCGTTGACCTGTCCGACGCCTGTTCAGTTCGGATGTTCGTTTGACAACTTCGCGGACGTCGCGGCGGAGTCTCCTGCCGAATTTGAAAATAGATGTTCATCACGACCTCTCTGCGCCTTATGCCCAAACGTACTGCCTTCGCGAAGGACGTTTTGAGACGACTCGATAAGGAAAGCAGCGAAGCACATGATACAGCCATTACGGGAACGAAATCGCACAGAAAAACCGAGCGCTGCAGCCGATGTTGCCAACAGATGTACCTGTTTCACCAAATTACATGCATTTGCATATATTTATAAAAAATAAATTATTTCGATATTTACTTCAACTTCAATTTGCAAATCATTCTCGAAGTACACATCTGGGATATTGTGCAACGTTTACGCTCAAAATAGTTACTTAAGAAAGTTATTTTGCGGACTACTTTGTGGTGCGTATAGGAATGCTCTTGTCGAAGTTGCGAACCGTCCCTCAGCCTTCGGCTGCCGCTCGGACAGAGCTGAAACGAAAGTACAGCAGGCCGCCCTACGCATCCTGCCTATTTTTGGTGAGATGAGGGGCGCCACCGCTAGCTTCCGCTGCTCACATTTTTTCGCTGGCGAGCATGCGCAGTGGCGTCATCGCTCATCTGGCCTGTGGCGTACACTGTAAAAAATAATCCCGTCCAAGTACTGAGGTTTACCGCCGATTTTGCAGTGCGGTACCAGTTACCATTTTCTTCCATCACGGTCACAACGCATTAACTGCGTAACTGCCGACCATGACGGTTACGAGGCCCTACGGTTTTGCCCAGTAACTTGACCCGGTAAGCTTGGGCGAGAAACCGTAAACTCTCCCGGTCACTGCACTGCCCGTGATGCGCGACCCAGGAAAGGAGTTCCCCACATTCGCACCAATGGCACACGAAACGCGGCACATCTGCCAACAGAAAACTATTCCAGAGCAAATCTGGCGTGTGTTATGTGTTTTACTTGAAAGAAGAAAGAACACAGGCCTCAACTAGAAGTATGCTGAAAAGTTGTGTACGGTTGCTGACTCGTACCGTCATATGCCACCCTCTACGGCGTTTTGAGCGAGGCACGCCATTTCGCGCGCGTTCCCGGTTTTGAAAAAAGCTGTTGGCTTACGGTTTTTACCGTGCCGAAAGCCGTGCATTCACGGACTCGTGCCGATCATGCACCCGCCTCTACGTTGTTTTTCCACGCGCCTTTGCGAAAAGCGCCCGTTCCAGTTTCTGAAAAAAGGCTGTTAACTTCCGGGGTTTTTTACGGTGTGGCTGGGAAGGCAAAACGAGACAACTTCGATCAGGGGAACACATGGGCGGTAAAGCCGGGCACCGCGCAATGATTCCCGCCACCAACGGCCGAGACGCTGTGACGTGGACCTGTGCCAAGCCGCCACGTCACAGCGTCCGCGCAAGCTGCTATGGAAACTGCAGCGCGGCGCCCGTTTTGTCGCTCATGTGTTCCATACTTTAAACGCTCTATTTTCGGAGCAGTCAGCGGCACTGGTGGTATACGGGAAATGTGTTCGGTGCTATCCGGTTCGTGGCTTGGTTGATGGAGGGCTCGCCTTTCGTCACTAACAGGTCGATCGAGTTTGGTTGATTCTCAGTCATTCAGCTCAAATAAACGCCGCGTGGATTACCAATGTACCGTCTGGTGCGACACTTTATTTCTTTAGTATGTTTTTTCTTCCTTTTGGTGGTAGAAACGTCACGTGCCGAGCTAGGGCAGCTATCTTGGGTGGCGCCCGCCAGTTCCATGGTATGCTACGCAATTATGCTCGCTGCGTCTCTATCGGCCTTCGTGCTTGTCATGCACGGTGTCGAAAGTTTTCGGCGTAGTTCACGCGACTACCGAACTGGGAGCAGAAGCTGTCACTTCGCGGAGGCCGGTTCCGATATTCAACGGGCAAAGACGAACAATGGACGGCGGAGCGATGGACTTCGGCACCTTGAAATAACAAGCGAAGTAGCTTTCCTGAACCAAACCACCGGAGCGAAGCCAGATGCGATTACGAGTCAATTGTTTTCGCGGCGGATTTAAGTGACGGAGGAGAACATCACGTTTCTTCGCTGATTTGTTTGCTGCATAGGACCACAGAGCCTCAGGACGTCTTACCAGCGACGGGTGCCATCTTGTTTCGAAAGTCAACGACGTCGAAAGCCGACGGCGTTGCGATTGGTTCCCGCTTCGCGGTTCGCAGTGCCGGTTGGAAGGAATCGGTCCCGAAGTGGTTGGCGAAAACGCGCCCCAACCGCACGATCTCAGCCGTTTTGTAGGTTAAGAACGTGCAGATCCGCTTTGACGTTGCTGGATCCGCTTTCCAGTGTGAACGCGCCTTCACTCCTGCTGCACACAGACGTGAAATATGTTCTTTTACTTCATCTGTATTGTGATGTCTTTACGTCGCTCTCAGCTTGTTCAGTCAGCACTGTGCCGCTGATGCCACCGTCGCGAATATTTAATTGACTTCGCGCCGCCACCCGTAAACGCATGCGATTTACTACGCCAACCAATTTGCAATAAACCGGTAACCGCCATGTGAAATTACGGTTTCGCTTAAGTTTGGGTTTAATATCACACGTTCGATTTCCGTTACGGTTCTGTTTCGGTTCGGTCAAAAATAAAGGTGTTGCTCTGGTTTTCGGTTCGGGTTCGGATTCGGTTCGACACCTGGTTTTATTAAGCTGTCGAACGTCCACTCAAAATCTGGCTGAAGAAAAATCATTGCTCAGACTATCGTGAATCCACACGTCATATCTCGCGCAAGAGTTATGTAAACTGACGAGGGCAAGTTGTGATTCATAATGGTTCATTCATAATGGACGAAGGCAATTGTGATTCAGTTGGGCAAGTTGGTGATTCATAATGGTTCAAAAGCGCAACAGGACAACGGACAGAAAGGAAGACACAGCGCTGTGTCTGTATTTTCTTTCTATCCATTGTCCTGTTGCACTTTTAGAGCGCAGCTCTTAGGGCCCTGTCACACTGAGGCCACAATTGGACAACTCTACCCGGCAATACAAGGATATTGTATTGCCGGCGACCTGTCACATCGCGGAAACAACAGCAGTCGGGCAACATGTTGCTGCCACCCGGCCACCGTGTTGCCGATTTGCAGTCCGACAACCCTGTCACACCGCGCTGTCGGCAGGGACAACACTAACGCACCTGAATAAGAAAGGTAGCGCCATCTTCTCCCTCCTCCTCTGACGCGTACACCTTTTATCTTTATGTTTTGCTTTTTTACACCCGCGCATCCGACTGTAGTGCCACCTGGATCAGGCCAAGGCAGCAGACGGCCTTCTTATGACTTGAGTCAGAGCGCGGTCAAAGGCTAAAAGACGCGCGCGCAAATACATACACACAGGCTAAACGCGCACTATCACGCTCTACCAGCCTCGAAGGATGGGCTCAAAGAAAGGCGATGGAAGCCGTGACGTTGCGCAGTCGGCGCTATTTGATTGGCGGCATGAGCTCATGGCAGTGCACTGCACTCCGACAGCATAGGCATTCCTTCTCCCTCCTCCTCTGACGCGCACACACCTTTATCTTCATGTTTTGCGCTTTTTACACTCGCGCATCGACTGTGGTGCCGCCTGGATCGGGCCAAGATAGCAGGTGGCATTCTTCAAAGGATGGCGCTACTTTTCCGTATACACGAACTCATCTCTGTTACGTCACGGCGCGGTGGTGGCGCGTCGGTCGCACTTCCGGTCTGGGGCTGTGGGCGAAGGCCCCATGTGAGGCGTGTATTCCTGGGTTGTTTTGAAAGGAACCTGACGAAAACATGCCTTTTCGTCAAACCGCCGCGACTGGGGCTGTTCCAGAAGAGTCGAGAAAGGTTTGAAGATCAGTTTTCATGTTCTCGGTTCGTCCGAGAACGTGGATATATGCCGTAAAAATGGTAAACCAGACGTCGTCGGACCACAATTGTTTGGGCGGGAAGCACTTTGGGTGGAATTCTACAGATACTCGTGGTCATCAGATTTATTTGATTAGTTCCAACATGGACGCCGGAAAACCGTGAAGTTATACGGCCCACCTGCGGACTACGTTCAGTGCGTCTTGAAGTTCGAACGGCCGTCTGATTGTTCGAACTGTCGTATGCTCTTTCAAACGCTTCTGCTTGTCGTTTGCTCTTTTAGGCGACACCGGCCCGTAGACCAAATGTTGGCCCGGTACTTGCGATAAGAAGTAAGTGCAGGCCTCAAAAGACTTAAGTTTGAAGATTGGTAAGCGGGCTCGACGTAAACAGTAGATACAAGGAGATGTTGATTATTGTTACCAGCGGCCATCACCCACTTGGTATGCCTGATTCACTTCGTCCGATTCTGCTTGCGATTTTCAGTATCGACGTCGACCATCTCAGCTACGGTTCACGCTTTTGCAGCCCGAGCGACGTCGCGACTGAAAATTTCGAGCGAAATCTCATCATGTAAATTAGGCTTTAGCGCCCATTCTGCGGCGTCCACGCGGAATGAATCGCCGCATGTCAGATTATTCACGCGAAGTTTTTGCGGTGTAACGAGCCTCGCTAATTTCGCTGACGCCGCTGATGTAGTCGAACATAGCCAGGAAGATGTAGAATCAACAATTCGAAAGCGATAAAGGGCAGGGGGACTCACACTGACGCCGATAACATCGCATTTCAATGGTTTGTTTATGGGCGACGGCGAGCTTGTTGCCCACACCCCATCGCGCATGCGCGGCGCCGGTGGCGATCCGCTAGGGGCACTCCGGGCACTCCGGTTTGTTTGTAACACATGAGTTGGTGTATAAAGGGGCTTTGGGACAACACGGGGTCTGGGGAACACTCCGCCATCTTGATTGTTTACCTTCGTTCGTGTGG
>JAZHYW010005139.1:0-10229 GCA_037355805.1 Ixodes ricinus | reverse complement strand
CGATGGCGTTTTTGTTGTCATTGATAATTACGTTTTACATGCATGTTCAACATAAATCATTAGTAATTAAGTTTTGAACGCAAATTAAATATCTAAAGGACAATAAAATACAACATCTGCTCAAACCCGGGAGCAAGTATCTGTAGACAGAAACGATCACACCAAATGGCGGCAACCGATTTTTTTTCGGTACAACAAATATTTTCTATTTAATCATATTACCTCTGGTAATATTCCAGAAATGCATGGCAGCTTCGATCTTCCAAATGTGGCTGCGTAACTATAAACTCGCACATACACTATAAGTCACACGTTTGGCGAAAACGACGAACTCATACTTAAAACACGTGCAGCCATCGAGAAATTTCTGACCAAGGCCACGGTGTCGCTCCTGGTGCCGTCGCGGTGGCGTCCACTGCGTCTTTTTCGGTCTAGAGCGAGTTTTGAAGCCGGACGGACTATTAAGCACAAAAAAACAAGGCATTGAGGGACGTTTTTTTTTTGATCCGCACATTGAGCTGCTTTGGGACAGAAAGAGAAAAGAGAAAAAAAAAACATTTATTTGTACGACCCCTGTCCGGGTTTGCGTTCTTGTTGAGGTCGCAATCGCGGAGCCCCAGAATGCCACCAGGTGGTGAAGGAGAGGGTGGTCCATGAGCAGGTCGTTTTGCCCAGATGAGCAACCCAGGCCTCCCCGCTGTGACATATCTGGAAACAAAGACAACGGTAAGTCGTATCGCCCAATAGCGGTAACTGATTTCTATACAGATTAGCTATGCAGATAGTAAAGCGGAAGTGGAGGAATGGGTAGAAAATCAAATACTGGGTGAGCTCCAAAATGGATTCCGAAGAGATAGAAGACTGGGAAGATAACTTATTCGTGTCACCACACAATGTATAGAAATATGACGAAGAGACAGACTCCTTTGTGGTTAGCTTGTTGGACATCAAGGTAACGTACGATATTCTTGGGCAAAACAACTGTAGAGTCAGCTGAGGGAATATAACTTAGATGCATATTTGGTTAGGTTTCTTTAGCAGGTGTATACAGACAATAAGGTAATTATATAATGGGAGGCAGAAACTACACAACCCGCAGCGATAAAAAGAGGGCTCAGGCAGGGCTGTCTTTCCTCTGCTTTTCATGATGTATCTCAGAAGTGGAAAAGAGAAGTGAGAAAACAACTTAGGTTTTGATGTGGGTTATATGGAAAGAGGGAGAAATGTAGTAAAGGTAATGCCAGGGCTGATGTATGCCATTGACATAGTACTTATGGCAGATAACCAGGATACGTTACTGGGAACTAGCTGGAATATGTGAGAAGAGAGGGGACACATTGGGCATGAGTTTACACAGTAAGAAAGTCTGGGTAATGAGTGTTTAACGACGAAAAGAGAACCCCTGAGGATACAAAACATCAGAAATAGACCAAGTAGGGAAAAATACAAATATCTGGGAGTCTGGCTCAGCCCAGAGAGACAGAAATATCTAGAGAACAGGGAGAATATACTTGAAAAGAGAAAAGAAATTCATCAATTATGAAACTGAAGGCATATGGAACTATAATAGATATGAAGTAGTCAGAAGGTATATGGAAAGGAGTGATGGGTACCAGAGACTGTCTCTTTTGGCAATACAGTACTGTACATGAAATCAGAAGAGTTCAATTAGGATTAGAATTCGACAAAGAGACGTAGGCAGGTTGGCACTGGGAACACAGCAGGAAAACACCAAATGGAGTACAGAGAGGGACATGGGATGGTCGTCTTTTGAAGCAGGGGAGGCAGTTAGTAAGTTGAAATTTGAACAAAGGTTGACTGAAAAATGGATAATACGCGGTGAGCACAGAAAATTATTCAAGTATTTATACATGAAGAGTTTAAACAAAATGGACAAACCAGACAGCTTACATTTAATGCCTACACACTGAGTGATGGGGCTGAACAGACTGCCCAGTGAAAAAGGGGTGAAAAGAGGGGCAGAGAAGAAAATGTGGGAGTAAAGAATGCAGGATAAATCAGCTCTAACAGTGTACAGGTCACAAAGCAGGACATAAAGAAAGGCAAATGTGTTTGACAATTCAATAGGAAGTTCTTTGCTGTTCAGGCGGGAGCAGGGGCTTTGAGGACGAGGACGTATAGGGCTAAATTTCAGGGGAGATATTGAACACATTGTAATGAGAGTGAGACACTTGAGCACTTGGTACCCAAAGTGCACGGGGCTTCCGTCCTGCCTCCCCTGAAGGGTAGCAGATCTGGCCAGGGCCCTGGGGTTTGCTGGCGACGATGGGGGGATGGAGGAGAAAGAGGATTACATTCACAAAGAGGCGATTAGAAGATTGGTGAAGTCATCAAGGAAAACTGAATGATACCCAGAACTAACTAGCACAATGAGGACAGGCAGGACAGAGGACAATCGAGGACTCCCTCCCGCGTGGCTCCCGGCCCAAAGAGATCTCAGCCCCTGTCTCCCAGTGGGTCCGGTGCTGGGGTAACGCCGACAAGGTCTGACCAGAGGAAAATTGGCGACTCCCTCGCCGGGGGGAAGAGGCGAGGGGTGATGTTTTTAGTTTTTTTGCCCGATCCCCCAAAGGTCATCTTGGTGATATCCCACTACCTGGTGATAGTATAGGGTAGAAAATTAGCTTAGAAGGGCGGAGAAATCAAATGTTTGTCTTTCTTAGACTTAGGCTAGGTGGCGCAAGCTACCACCCGCTACAAAGGGTATAGCCAGTAACATCCATCCATCCATCCATTCATCCTATGTCAGAGCGAACTGAAACCGGCGCTGTGGCGTTGGAGCTCTCGGACATTTCCAGTATCGTGTGGGGTGAGCGTGGGTATGGAGCCGCACACCTGGCAATGATGAGTACTGTATTCGGTGCAATATAAAGTAATTTGGTAGCGAGTTAGTTCGTGCATGTCCCACGAGCGTGCGGCCCGCTTGTCAGCGAAGTGTCCGGTGGTCCTGGAAGTTCTCTGCGGTCCTGTCCGAAGTGTTTTGAGGAAGGCCCTTTGCTCTCGATGGAGCTAACTCCGGTCCACTCTTCGGGCAGGTATGTCGCGGTGCCAAGCCTGGGAAGTATTGGAGCACCCAGCGGACCGCGGCCTCCAGAGCGGACTCGGGCGTTGCCTAGAGAGGAAGATTTGCCTGACGTTCATTCAAGCTGGACATATATGGTACGAGATGGTGCTGTCCATAGGAGAGCTAGGATAGCAAGTATATTAGGAGGGAGCAGGTTCCGAAGGAAGGCGAAGTCAGAAGCAGCCTGGGAGTTCAGTGCCGGATGATGATGTTCTGGGAGAGGTGCGTGTGTTGGGTGATTGCTGTGTTGTGGGCCATTATTTCCGCAGTTGCCACATATGAACGTCGTGGCAATGTGGCTGATCGATTGTGTGTGCCATGCGGATCATGATACTGGCGGTGACTGCTGGGCCGGCCGCGCAGCTGGCGTCGGCTTGGGTACGAGAGCAGGTCGAGTGTGAGCTTGCCTGTTGTCTGCAGCTGTGCGCTGTTCGTCGGTCGGCGTCATTGACAGGGTGCATATGCTTGGAGTATGGGTCTCACGTCGGTGTATGGAAGTGTGTCCCATGGCGGTTCAGGAAGGTGAGGCCATGGGGGGCAGGCTTAAAGTGTTCTGTCTACTTAAGCTCGGCAGTGCATAGCACGACCTTGGGTGGAGATATGTCAAGCGATGGGACTGTTCTTCTTGATGCAAACAAGGTCGCTCGCTGAGGTTGTTGTATAGTTCCGTGCCTTCTACGTGTATAGTTCCGTACCTTCTACCCGAAAGTATTTGCCGCATAGCTGGGAATCTCGAGTGTGATGCGGGTGATGCGTCTCAGGAGATTATTAAGTCTCTGAAGTTGGTGTTCGGTAATGCGTCGATATGGAAGTCCGTACATTATCCTGGTGGCTACCAGAGCTTCCGTGATGTGCCGAAGTTCAGGTTCTTTGACGCCATTGTTCTTGTGTGCGATTCTCCTAAGCATGTGTGCAATGTGGTTAATCTGTCGAAGAGTTCGTTGCGTCCATACGTCGGCTCTGCGTTCTGTTACCAATAAAAGCCAAGAATGCGTATGTACGGTTTTCGCGGTATAGGTAGTACGTTGACGTTGAGTTTGATGAGACGTCGTTGTTCCTCTCCTGCTTTAGTTTGGTCGTCTAAGACCACTATATATTCACACTTCTCGGGTGAGCATGCAAGTCTGAAGTGTCAAGCTGTTCAGCAACGACGTCGATTCCCCTTTAAATAGTGCTTTCCTGGTGCACCGGATTTCCTTGTGTGCTCCACTGCGTGATGTCGTCAGCGTAAATAATATGCTTGATTCCTGAGATGCTGTCCAACAGTGGTGGGAGATCTTTGAGCGCGACGTTAAGAAGTATGGATGAAATATTGCTCCTTGGTGTGTCTCGTGTAAGCGGGTGTGCCGCTGAAGGAGTAGATGTTTCCATACGAATTTGTATCTGCCGGTCATTAATAAAGCTGCGAATATATTGTGCAAAACGTCGGTCTGGTTGGATGCCGTGTACTTTCTCTAGAAAAGAGGTTGTGTTGAACGCTATCAAATGCTTTGTGAATGCCCAGTCCTACTATGATGAGGGTTTGTGCTGGCTCCCGTTTGTAAAGACGTGTTGTTTGATTAGAAGCGCCACGTCTTAAGTCGAGGCATGTCGGCGGAACCCGGTGATCGTAGGTGGAAGGAGTTTGTGTTGTTCAATGTGTCATTCGTATCTGGTGAGGGTCATTTTTTCGAAACACTTTACCAATACACGATGTGAGTGAGATTGGTCTGAGATTAGTAGGCGAGTCCGGTCGCTTGCCCGGTTCAAGGATTACACAGATGGTGGCTGTCTTCTAGTCTTTCGGAAACGAGCCCTCGTTTCAGATTCTGTTAAAGGAGGAGACGAGAACGGTTTGTTTGTTGTCAGAAAGATTTCGCAGCATGGCGTAGGTGATTCCGTCTTCTCCGGGTGTAGTGTTCCTAGTCATGGACGCGAGTGGTGCTGCTAGTTCGGCCGCAGTGAAGTCTGAGTCGATGCCGGGGTTGTTGGGCTCGGTGTATTTTGGTAATTCATTAACCATGGTCTTAGGCCAGAAGGTGTCATAGATGGCTTTCCGAAGGTCGTCGTCACTCAGTTGTAAAGTAAGTTTTATATTAGTTAGAGCCTGGAGTGGTTTGCAGTGGCCCAGTAGGGCGTTGAGCATCTTCCAAACCCTGGCAAGGTGTAGATGTCCATTTACGCTTTCGCACGTATCCTGCCTGTTCCGCCCAGCAAGATCATGGGCATAGGTTTGGGGGGGTTCAGTGCTCTTGTCCAGCTCATCTTGAACGTGAATGTTGTTCTTGTTCTTTCGGAGTCTCCGAACTATTTTCTTGCGGCCCTCCAACAAATTTAGCAGATGCCTATCTATGAAGGGATATTCATCGGTGCAAGCGGTGAGCTTTGTGACTACACGTGTAGTTTTGCAGGGGTCCTGCGCCCAGTCTTCTCTGGTGGTCGGGGCAGCTTGGGTGTCCATCGTGTTTCGAACCCTGTCCCAGTCTACAATCGCCGTCTGTCGTCCTAGCTTTTTTCGGGTTATACGAGGTGAGGGCGATGGCACATATGTAATGGTCACTTCCTGCGTCCTGGCCAGTGTTGTGCCATTCTGTGGGGATATGTCCATTGAACCAGGCCCGATCTGGATTAGTGTCTCGTTCTCTACGGTTACCACGCCTGTTATATTCCAAAGTGCCGTTTAGTAATGAGAAGCGCTGTCCGCACATGAAATAATTTAACTTGTGACTGAGTGCGATTTGTCGATCATTACCCCAGTGAAAGTGGGGTGCGTTAAAATCACCCCAAAATAAGGACATTAGGATCGCGCGCGTTGGCGCGAAGAAAGGTCGCATAGCCCGGTAAGGGTTCCGCGTCCTGTTTGGGGAGTCAATAGGCTGCTAGTAAAAGGAGAGTGCTGTTCTGCAAAGATATGCGAACAGATACGTGCTCTTTACGGATGTCGTTGATCGCGGCTGTATCTATTTGGGCGGCGGACATCCCGACGAACCAAAAACAGTGACCTGGGCGAGAGAGGGGCTGTGGGTGCTTGTGGCCGCGTCGTTTAGTGACGATACAGGTTTGTGTGTAGGATTCGTATCCCGCTCATTTGTATACCCCGTTGATTTCTTGTAGAGCGATAACTGCGGGGGAGTGCTCGGTGAAGTAGTTGCTGAAGGCCGTATTCTTCCGCCGTAAGCCGCGACATTTCCAGCGCCCGATGTGGTCTCAGGTTTTCCATTGAATCTAGACATTGCGTGTAGCGGGGAGATTGAATAAAGAGCGTTTTCTAGGTGCTCGAAACGTGCATTGAGTGGTGCTAATGTTTCTTCTAGCACCTGTTGGAAAGCTTTGATTGTAGTATGGGTGGGAGGATCGGGAGAAGTATCTCATGCACTATTTGTCGGATATCCATCGCTGCATGCGCGTAACATGCGTGTTGTGCGTTTGAGGAGCCTGAATTGCTCACATGTTCCGCTCCGGTACGCCGGTCCTCCCACCGGACCCTGGATGTTGCAAAGAAAGTTGCTCCAGGAGTTAGGGGCGGAGGACCTTGGGAGCTCTCCTTCGGCGTCCCGTCGCGGGTCCTCCGTATGCGGTGTCCTCTGGGTTTTCGGTGAGGTCCCGATCCCGGCGGAGGTGTGTGCGGGAGTATTGCACCTTCTGGGGCCTGGGTTGCGTTGGCCTTGTGGTTTATGACTCCTGCTTCTGCTTTTGCTGCGGCTTCAGCTGCGGCCGCGTATGGAGCTGAGCGCTGGGCTGGTGTCTTGTAGTAGGGAAAACGGTTGGATGTACGTAGGATCCGGGGTGGTAGTGCCGGCCATTCTTCCGGATTGGGGTCCGGAGGACTGTATGCCGGCCTGGATGGCCGTCGCGGGGGTCGACTGCAATGTGGTTTGATGTCGGTTTCGCGTGGACAGCACGGTAAGGTGGGGGAGCGGTCGTGTTGGCCACATAGGAAACAGCACTGTTCGTAGTCGTGAGTCTCGGTGCATGCGTTTTGTCCGAGAGGTAGTTGTTTTGCAGCAGTGTGGGCAGTGGTTGAAAATGTGCCGTTAGGGCAGGCATCTGCTCGATGCCCGAGTTGTTGGCATCTGACGCACTGAGCGGTTTTCTGCATTTTTAGATGTATGGGGTATATCCCAGATACGAATCGTGCGTATCCGGGAAGCTCAGCACCTTCGACGGTTTGTAGAATGGTGTTGTTTTTTCCCTGTCTACGGGCACGGGCGATGGTTTTGCCTGCAATGCGGAGTTCACTTCTGAGAACCTCTGGAGTGCTTTCCGGGTAAATTCCATGGATGACTCCTCTGGAATACGTTGTTTCAAAGGCGTTGTAGCACCGTATATGGTAGGTCCGTTGTTGATGGAGATATTGTTGCAGTGCAGGAGTCGGTGTGCTATAGTTGCACAATAGGTGTCTATGGCGATTAGAATTTGCTGTTCTTGTCGTTCGATGGAGGTGTCTGCTTTCTAGGTTGGTGTAGCATGTACTGCCGCAAGGATGCCTTGGAAAATTGCGCTCAAGTTAAGCTTAGCGACGTTGATGTGCCCGTCAAACTTCATCATGATTGTGCTGCACTTGGTCAGTCGTTGTGGTGGGGATGAGATGCTCCGCCGAGAACTACGCCGGGACACTCTGTGGTCTGTGAGTTCTCCTGCGATTGCGTTCCGTAAGGCAGCATGGTAAGTGTTTTCGAGTGCTCCTGCGCTAGCGCTTGCTGCAGCAGGGACGCAGGGGTGTTCACCGGGTGTGTAAACTGACCAGTATCCATGGCGACGCCGGGTTGCGTCATTGCGACGTGTGGGCTCACATTACCGGCCCCTGCCGTCGCTCCCGCGCCAGTATTCGAATCCCGGCGCAAGGCCGCGGTAAGGCTTAACTTGTCAGGGCCCATAAAGCGATTGTTCTGAGGGACTGTGCCTACGTTATTTTTGCGTCAGATCGTAGAGATAGTGGTACACTGACCTCGTGTGCAGCGATGGTTGTGGCGGCAGGAAGCGAAGCTCCGGGGTAATCCGGTATATTGGCGAGAGCTGACTTGGCCATGGCCGACAGGCTCGGCGTTCGTCGTCCTGCTCTAAGAGATATATCCAACATCTGGTATGGTAAGGCGTCACTTAGCGACCGTTCGTTGCGGCCGCCCGACGCAAAATGGTCAAGCGGCTTCCCCGACTCAAAGATTCTGAAGGATAACCTGATCTTGCCCACAAACCCGTCAAAACTATTTTGGTTTGTCACGTGCTTTCTCGGGAAAGATCGTGACAGACCCCATACGCCTCTCAAAAAGCAATGACGGACCTAGTAAACCCTTCAGAAATTATTGAAAAGTACATGAATACTCCTCCGAAAACTATGACGGACCTCTCAGACCTATTAGAAAGCCTTGAAATGTACGACGAGCTTTCAGATATCCTGCTGGACCCTACGAAAGGTGATAAAATATAGAAACAGTGACGCAAACATGACTCCACCTCTGAGATGTCTCCCCACGTAAGTCTCTTTTAAGTTAATAACTCACTAGATATTTCTAACAAAATCCGCCAATGCATTTTTGCTCTTCATTATCTGAGCGCCCAGAAATAGGTCCGCTCTTGACGTCACCTCACACATGTTTTGGTATTCATGTTCACTAAGGAATACCACAAACTTACCAGGGAACATCAGAAGAAATTGCTCTACAACTTCTCATTCACGGATAGCTTCAAACGGCTGTTCCGCACGAGCCGTCCTAAACAACTTGGCGAAAAATCCCTCTTTAGGCGGGTTGCAAGCTACCTATCATGTTTCGCCATCCTCGGGTTTCGCCTCCCTAAATCTCTCGCAGTACCATATTAATTGGTGTGACTAAACCTCTGCAGAAATGCAAGTTTCTCTGCTGTCCCACGACCGTCAGCGCTTCTTCGGTAAGTCAGAAACGCAGGGTCGTCGTTCATTTTTGCTGTGGCAATCCCAGTCCCGCTGCCGTGGGTTTGAAACAGAACAAGTAAGAGTACAAGTCGTCCCTTCCTTTCTTGGATTGCGGAATCTACTTGCGGGGATGTTGCATCTGTCTGCGTGTTTCCACCTCCCTACTGTCGTTACTTCTTTACTGAGCTGCAGCCTTGTTTTCCTCTACCACTAACCTCAATGACAGTACCACTCGTTCCTTGTCCAATCTTGCATGCACATTCCATTCCACGTTTAAGACTTGAAACTACTCGCTTGAACGTTCATTCCTCCCTGCCTCTGTTTCTCTTCTCGTCCATCCAGTTTTTCGTTTCATCACCTTGAAGACCCAACTCTTTTCCGGCGGCAATAAGGCTATCAGTTTCCATTCTGTCTCCCACGGCTTGACTGATTCGCGTGCGGGACGGCAGGGACGGTTGACGTGATCAGTTGACATTGATGTTCAAAAAGAATCCTGCTTGCAGTGAAGAAGCATTTGTTCTTTAATTTGTGTTTTTTTTATGAATTGTTTCTGTGTGCCCTATAACAGGCAAACATAGAAGGACACAATTTTTACCGACGACCTCTACGTATACTGTAATAAGTGACTAGAAACATTGCGCCTATTATCTGGTGTTACATCACTTTAATCACAGATACAATTTCATCCATAAGGTACAAACTGAAATTGGCGGACAACCATTCATTTATCGTCGTTACCATTAGGTTTACTAGCCCTGCATTGTTTGTTCTCTAAATCTGCTAGCCTTAGGTTTGTCGCTACCTTTCATTATACATGGTGTTTAATTTTATTCTAACGGAGTTTCATTTTTTTTCTTTTTAAGTTGATGAGAGCTAAGCGAGTGCCGTTGTTAACATGTATTTATTAGGCTTGGCGGACATTATTTCAGGGGATAATCGCCATGCTAAGTTGATTAATTTATTACAATTTGTCAATTAACTTTTTTGATTATTTGTTTTAGGCGCCATGTTGGAATTTTAGTATTTACGGCAATTACTCTAAGAGTCCAGACCAATTGAAACATTTTCTCAAAAGTTTTCTTGAGATATTAATCGATCAATGTTTTGCGTTTTTTTTTCCGCCTGATTTACACTGCGCGCCAACAGAGCGCAGCAAGCCCTGCCCACAATGACGCTTAAAAGGGCGATGTTTTCGCTTAGGTCACGTCGTCACCTGTGTCATCAGCGCACCCACGAATTACACGCAGCGAGGATAGGACAACATGATTGAACGAC